>JAQQRF010000562.1:0-252518 GCA_030523145.1 Trissolcus brochymenae
AGACGAGATTGGGGACTGAAATTTCCAGCGCTGAAAACAATATACAAAGGACTTGTGATTCCCATAATTACATACGCCGCAGCCGCCTGGGAGGATAGACTCAACCAAGCCAGCAGGACCAGACTGATAGGAGCCCAGAGAACAGTGCTGGTAACGACGACCAAATCTTATAGGACTACATCGAAGGATGCGATGCCAGTAGTGGCTGGAACCTTACCCATGGACCTGGAAACAAAACGGAGACGCTATAGTTATTATCTGAGAACTGACACACCATTCCAGTTTGGAAATATTAATCTCACAGGAACAGAGAGAGAAAACAAACTTGAAATATGGACAAGTGTCAACGAACAGTTAATGACGCAGTGGCAGCAACGATGGAACACAAGCGAGAAAGGAAGGACCACGGCGAAATTCTTTCCAGACGTCAAAGAACGCTGCCAAGCGTTCTGGGTGGAGCCGGACCACTACAGCTCACAGTTCCTTACAGGACATGGTAACTTTAAAAGTAAATTAGCCAGTATGAAACTTAAAAATGATGAAGCATGTATGTGTGGCGAGGTGGAAACCTCAGAACATATACTAAAACACTGCACAATATATGAAGAAGAAAGAAGACCACTCAAGGAAAAAGTAGGAAATGAAATGCAGGAGAATATTCTTGTCAGCAAGAACAATTTCAAAACGTTCAAGGAAGTAGCGAAGAAAATTCTGCAACGAAAGGAGGAACGTGAACTTAAAATGGAAACCGAACCAGGCTAGTCAATTTGAGCCATCTTACTGCGGCCTCAGGTGTCCGGGGACTCGGGTGGACTGAGTAGCTCGATGATCCGGACTAACTGAGTCGTAGTTAGCATGGCTAATCACGGAAATGCCTAAACAAAACTGAGGAGTGCATCATGAGTATCAACTTAAGATAATGAGAAGTGCATCATGGAAAGACAAGGAAACACCTAAAATCTGCTGATACCAAAGACGAACCAGAAGGAGGAACGACAACGACCTAGGACTCAGAGGATGCTGGCCGCCGAGCAAAGACCGGTTAAAGAAAAGAAGGACCGCAGGTATGCGTAAGCAAGGTACTGCGGGGGCGGTGGAGGGCCTTCCAAGTACGGGTATGGCGCTATGCTACTGCAGAAGGACAGCGAGGACGGAAAAATGCATCCTGTCTACTATTACAGTAAAAAGACCAAACTTGAGGAAGAAAACTATAGTAGCTACGAGCTGGAAGTGCTAGCTATCATGAAGTCACTGAAGAGATTAAGAGTATATCTGGTCGGCATTGATTTCAAAATCGTCACCGACTGCAAGGCGTTCACCATGACTGTTAACAAGAAGGATCCATGTCCGAGGGTAGCAAGGTGGGCTCTTGAGTTACAGGAATACAGGTTCACGATCGAGCACAGGCCAGGAAAGAACATGGCACATGTGGATGCACTGAGCAGGAACCCGATGGCTAAGGTCCGAGCACTAGATGCAGAGCATGAAGGTGTTTTACCGCGACTCAGAAGGGCACAACGAGAGGACCCGATGGTGCAGAAGTTGAGAGAGGAAGTCGAAAAAGGCAGCATTACCGGTTATCACTGGTTATCAAGTTCAAGGGGGATTGCTGTTCAAAGAGGAAGGTGGAGATATCAAGCTGGTGATTCCCAAAGCCATGCAGACAGAGATCGTACGTCAGGTGCACGAGGAAGGACACTTCGCTGTTAGCAAGGTGGAAACGTTGGTGAGACGGGACTAGTGGATTCCAGGGCTGAGAGAGAAGGTCGAGAAGGTCATCCGAAACTGTGTCAAATGCATCCTGGCTGAAAAGAAAACGGGCAAGTTAGAGGGTTAGCTAAGTCCAGTGGATAAGGGATCGACACCATTGGATACTTACCACATGGATCACTTAGGTCCACTGAGCAGCACAAAGAAAAGTTATAAGCATTTGTTTGTGGTCGTAGATGCCTTCAGTAAGTTTGTTTGGCTTTATCCAACCAGATCAACTGGAGCATCCGAGGTTATAGACAAGCTGAAGAGACAAGCAATTGTGTTTGGCAACCCTCGAAGACTCGTATCTGACAGGGGAACAGCATTCACGGCAGGAGAATTCGAGAGCTATTGTAAAGAGACGGGCGTTGGATGGACAAGTAGAAAGAGTAAACAGGACAATTATCCCGCTACTTACCAAATTGGCAGCACCGAAACCTGGAGAATGGTACAAGTACCTAGAAGTCGCGCAGCAACAACTGAGCGCGATGATACATCGGAGCATAGACACTTTACCATTCAAGGTTATGTTCGGGATCAACCCAAGACTGAGGGAAGACGAAGTGGTTCTGAGAGTCATCAGAGAGGAAATGGTCCAGGAGTTTCAAGAGGAGAGAGATGAGACAAAAGAGAGCAGCTGAACAAATAGCGAAGAACCAAGAAGAGAACAGGCGAACTTTCAATAAAAAAAGAAAAGAACCGAGCAAGTACAGCTTAGGAGACCTAGTGGCGATTAGGCGAACACAGCAGGGACCAGGTCTAAAGCTCAGTTTCAAGTTTCTTGGCCCCTACGAAGTTACCAAAGTGATGGATAATGATCGGTACGAAGTTGAAGAGGTTGGCGAATGTGAAGGACCGAGAAAGACCAGAACTGCGGCTGACTCCATGAAATTCTGGGTTGTCGGAGATGAACCCAGCTCAGACGAAGAACAGAATGAGTGATTCAACTCTTTTCGAGGGCGAAAAGTACTGTGCAGGACGGCCGAGTGTAGAAAATGCTAGAAAGAGTGTGTTCGAGCGTGCCTGTGGGAAAACACGCTCGGGACGCTTCCTTCCTGTACCATTATGTGTGGGTGAGGATAGGTCTAAGGGAAAAGGGGATCATGAGACCGAAACCAGGCCCAAACCCAGGCCCCCCGTAGCGAGGCAGTCTTTGGCTAGTTTTTCCGACGAGTGATCGATTTTCCGATATTGTACTGATTACCCCGTTATGTCAAAGTGTCGTTCTTAAATAAATCCCGTTAGAAATTAAACGTTGTTCTTAACAATATGAGCCATCCCTAAACAAAAGATTTAACCAACAATATTAAAAACCTACACTACTGTTTATGTGACTTTAAAGAAACAAAAAAATAATAAACTTAATAAAATCTTCATACAATTATGTGGAAATGGTTGTGTTTTCATAATGTGCAACATTAAATATTATCATAAACAAAACGAATTATTCATTCACAAAGTAACAATCTAAAAAAAATGATAAACATTGTTATACTTGTTTTATGAACAACTAAACATTTTTTGTTAATGTGTTTTCAATAAATTTTAATGAATATTAGATAAACATGAAATTCGTAGTACAAACAATTAGAAACATCGTCATAAAGCCTGGATCTTATCGTTTGTTTTTTTGTTAAGTGCCGTTATCGAACTAATAATTATGTTCGCTCACAAAGTATAAAAGAATTCGCAACTGTTGACAAGTTGCAATAATTCACCGGTAGTTGTTAAACTTGTGACAAAATAAAAAAAAAGACAAAGACGTCAATTATGTGCAGCTTAGTATTATTTATTTTTATGTGTTATTTATTAGCTTTCGGTAGACCTCAAAGTCAGTATTGCAATTTGCCAAACTGCAATGGTAAAGCCCATACTATGTGCATTTATTCTGTAAGTAATCTTTATTAAATTTCAAAATTAAAACTTAAAAATAAAACCTTTCGATTTTATATCTCCTTTTTGAAATTTTATATTTCTTTTTATTTTGCAGGAGTCTCCGAATTCCCGATGCGGCCAGTGCTACCAAGTAGGATTAAAAAATAATGAAAAAAGTTTAATAACCAATATTCACAACTGGCAAAGGTACCAAGTGTCTATAGGTAATGAAACAAGAGGTTCTAATGGACCTCAACCTGCAGCAGCAACTGGTGCTATGAAGTATTTGGTTCGAAATGTTATTATGAATTATGACCGTATTGAAAAGAATTAGAAAATAATGTGAATTTCATTTACAGTCATGGAACAACGAATTAGAAACGATTGCTCAAAGATGGGCAAACCAATGTCAAAGTGGACATGATAGCTGTCGAAACACTCGTTAGTATCAATAATGATTTTCATTCAAATTATAGAACAAGTTGTTTCATTTTATAATACATTTTTTGCAACTTAGATTTTCATCGTCCATTAGTTTTGTTAAAATTCATCTAAATTTAATCAACTTAAAAATGACTTTTTAAAATGTATTACCTGAACTTATTAATATTTCAGTTTCTCACCTGCATTTTTATGATTTTGCATAATTGTATAAGAATGTTGATTGTGTAACATTTGCATGATTTTCACACACACGTTTCCGCGTTATTTTATACTTCAAATAAAGTTTCTTTTCAAGTTTTTGCCGAAAAACTACTTAATTTATTATTTAAATTATTTAATTAATTTTATCTGGGCAAGAGATGTTTGTTATCAGTTTATTACCTTTAAGTTGTTCTAATTGCAGCTACTACTGTGGTGGGTCAAAACGCTGCAGCTGCATGGAATACCGATCCTTCAGGACTTTCTGTTGCAGCATTAGTTTATTCATGGTATAATGAAGTCGATCTATTTGATAGGAACATTGTTTACAAATATAAGTAAGTATCTGAAAGACATACATGTTTTTGATATTGTTTTTAGAAACTTTATTATTTGTTATCAAGAAAATTTTCTAAAGATATTAGAAACTACATTTTGTAGCCTCACTTAAATTCTACCAACTTCATATCGTTTACAATTCTCTTGTCGTTTTGTGACTTTCATTTAAATCGATTTATAATCACTAATAACTTCCTAATTTTATAAATTGTTTAGTGATTACCAGCGATTGCAAAGCAAAATTTTACCATGATCAAGCTTCAATTCCCATAATATTTTTTGTGTGAAATAACTTGTGAGTTGATATTAGTCCTTTGGAACTCTCGCACCTTTAAGGAGTAAACTTTTTCTAACCGTGTAAATTTTTCATCATTTCGACTGTGACAGTGAAAAACAATAACAATCATAATATTTCTTTCAATTTTTGTTGGTTCAACCACGACAGTTTTATATTCTCTACGTTAAAAAAAGAGGAAGATACAAACAATGAGTTTTTTTTATCGCGTCCACCAATTTTAAAAATGTTTAAAAAAATTTCACTATAATACTTTGAACTTGTGTGCTTACCAATCTACTGATTCTCACAAAAAATGACAAACGTTTTTTTTATATACAGTTCCCGCCTTGATGATCGTAAAATAAACATTGTTAAACAAGTTTACAGTTTCATAACTTTTTATTGTGTTTTTATTACTCTGGAATATTGATATCTTAAAATCTGATTTTATGTAACGTTCACAGATTTGATGCCCGAACTGGTCATTACACTCAAATGGTATGGGGCGACACAGCAGAAATCGGTTGCGGGTACGTTAAATGTGTTGACGGTAATTTTCATAAAACAAATCTTATTTGCAATTATGGCCCTTCTGGAAATTGGATAGGAGAACCTGTTTATAGAACATAAAAATACAATCATCGTTATTCATGTACACATACATTTTTGACATTCATTCTTAATGTCATGCATATCAGATAAAATAGTATTTCAGCACAAATACTAATAGAAATTATTATTATTTAATGAATAAAATATATGCATTTCAGTTATCTTCGTTTTTTCTGAGTTTCCCCCACCATTCTCTATTTTCACACCTTCAAGTGTACTGTAGGTACCGTAACCAATTTTTTACCAAAGAAGGGGTTAGAAAATAAAAAAATACATTAAAGGATATTTGATCAGAAAAAAAGCAAAAATAAAGAACTGAATAAATTGAAAAATGGAAACTTCAAGGTTTATGAAAAAAATCGAGGCTTTTTCCCGGTTTTCGAAATTCCTGGCTTTTTCACAATCAAATTTCAGTGCAAGTAAGTTGACATGCCTGGCATTTCCAAGCTCTATAAATACTACGGAAGCAAGGGAACATTTTTCCCTTGCTTAAAAAATGCTTATTTTTCCAAAAAATGTAGGGGGTGCTAATTTATGTGCGGAGTGTATAAACAAATTATTAGTTTAGAACCTTCAACGAACTATTTAGAATATTTTGAGAACGTCGAAAAAATTAGAACAGTAGCCCAGACAAAATTTTTATTTTGTCTGGGCTAATAATTTGGCACACTGTGTTCTCAAATGTCCGATGTTTTCTACGCCGCACGAAAAATATTTGAAAGTGATGATTATACAAAACCAATTGTTGCCCGAAAAAAATATTACATACGTGTTTTTTTGTTTCCTTGATTTTACATCAATTTTCCAAGATATTTGACCGTTCCGGGACATAAAACTCACTTTGTATATATTTATTATTAAGATTTGAACACAAATTTTTTGTTTGTCTACAAACTATGTTGAATAACCCTAAAAAAAAAGAGAAATTAATCTCAAAGGAAAAATATATTTTAAATAGACTTGATAAACCAGCTCTAACCCTAGACTTAGAATAATCTTGTACTTAGGTTTAATTATTTGTTAATAAACTTTGTTAACCTTATACAACTTCTTTTCTTGCGACAACCCTGCCCTCTAATTTCTAAGTGTGTTCGAACATAATTAAAATCTATCTGTTGCTCTCCGAACATAACATTATAGACTCAAATTTCTAGGCTATAAATATACCTTAAAAATTTTTGTTTAATTTGGGTAATGGTAAATGTTCCCCTTTAATTAACGATGTCTGCGTCAAAAATTAGCGTTTTTTAAGGGTTTGAATTTGGATCCCGGCTCATGTCATAATCATAGTAAGATATTATTACCAATTTTATGAAGAGAATTAGGCTTAATATTTAGATTTAAGTTAATTATAGGACATCACTTGTTGTTGGAAATAATTGAAAACTAAATTTTAAAATACCCCATCAACACATCCTTTTTGCTTACAGGCCCTTAAGGCCCACATCATTCATCCCCACTACACTGACCCAAAGCACACCCACGCCACATCTTTCACAACTTTCACCGTTCTCTTGCTTTCCACCATTCGCACCGTGCAGACGCATACAAAATATATCCTTCTTTTTAACAACAATCTAAGTATTTATTTATCGTTCACGCTGCCTGTCCAACACCTGTAATAAGAAATGTATTTTTTATAGTTTGTACGTTTGCTAACCTTAAAGCGAATACTCATGTATATGACTCTGTACTTATGTGTTGGCCGATAAAAAATACTATTCGATTCAAAATTCAAACTTTAAGTCAGACAGTTGTCTGACAGATCATTATTGTTGTTATTGAAAATAACAACAATAATGTATACAATGTATAAATGGTGCGGTCCGATGAAAAATTTCTGAGAAAAACAAAACCAACTGAGGTAATTTAGTTGAAAATGGGATTGACAAAAGGATGGATGCAAAACCTGTCCTCAAAAAACTTCAACGAGAGCAGGATCCTGCGCAAAAGTGCTTTGAAAGCTGCTCTTAGTTTTTGAACCCCTGTGATGCACAGTTTATAACATCTAGATTTCGAATATTGAAGGGAGACAAGTCGTGATCTCGCAAAAATCTGATGGCTTTAATAACATCTGATAAGTCAAGTTTCATTCTTGAAGAACTTTAATCAGAGCGTTTTGATTTCTTATGTTTTTTGAATTTCTTATTTTTCTTCGAAGACTTTTTTGCTGAAATTATATTCAATAAGAAACATTTCTGTAATATTTATTTTATTATACTCTTACAAAAATCTATGTATCATATAAAGATTTCCCAAAAAACCTATATAGGTTACTTAATTACAAATTCTCGAATGGTTTCCTAATTGGTTTGTACTTATAAGTTTCCTTTTAGGAATCTTAGTAATTTTTTTTGTTTGTTTTTAATAGGGATATGATTTTCTTTACAAAGATAAAATAACGTTTTAATTTTCTTTGACAGTTTAATAATATAAAGTTTACAATTATTTAGACTATTAAAAGCCACCGCGCTGCGCATGCGCTCACGTACTTCTTCGCATCTAAAAACGCACCTTTACGCTTGGTATGACGGCGGTAAAACGAACATGGTTCTGAAATAGAGGTTATGTTTCTAAAATAAATCAGCTATGCTCTTTCAATTCTAAAAAGTGAGAAATAATTATATCATTAATTTACAATGGACGCAGTTGGGTTTTGTGATTTATGTATTAACTTTCAAAAGACTAACGAGGACGAATTAATTCAAACTTTACACAAACTTAGTAGATGTAAGTATATTTTACTCTAGTTCATTTTTTTCAAATTGTTTTGTAAATTGTTTATTACCAGTTCAAATATTTATTTTCCGGTATTTACAGTGGGATATAAAACAGTGGCAATCAACCAAAACATTGATGAGAGTATTTTTGACAATGACAAGTCAAAGAAAAAGAAAAAAGAAGGATCCGCTCCTGTTGTTTTGCCGGGTCCTTTAAATATTAACAACATATCTGAGAAATTCAAAGGAAAACTCAATATTTTGACTCGATTGACTTACAGTTTTACTGAGCCCAACAAAACTTATAGATTGGTAAAAAAATATCTAATTCAAAATAAGAATATTATAAATTACAAAAAAATCTAATAAATCTGTATAAGGTATATGCACTAGTCATCGACATGTTTCAGATATCGTAATTTTAACATTAAAAAGTATATTTCTTTTTTCAATGATACAATGTGTCGATGACTAGTACCAAGATGTCTGTATCTAATAAAATATTTTTACAGAATCAATTAGCTGCTTTGAAAAATTATAACATTTATGCTTGTGTGCCTAAGACACAAAGTGCCCTTCAGGTAAATTACTAGTTAATCAATTTTAATCAATTTTAATGTAAAAACCGTATGGTAAAACTCTTTATAATAATCATGTAAAATGATGTCTTTAAAAAGTTGGTACGAAAATTTAAATTTCAGTTTGCCTGCGGCCAACTGAATGCAGACATAATTTATATAAATTCGTCCTGCAATGGATTGAGATTCAATAGAAAACTTTACATGCAAGCAGTCAACAGAGGATTACATTTTGAAATTCAGTATAATGATATGATCAATTTAGATACGAGAAAATTTGCCATCCATTGGACTCATTTATTTTATACTTATGGAAAATCAAGAGTGAGGATGATCTTTAATTACTTCATAATCTAGTTTTTATGACAATCAATGAGTAACATTCAATTTTTTATTTTCAGAACGTCATCATTTCAAGTGGAGCAGATGATGAATTCTTACTTAGAAATCCTTACGATGTGATGTTGTTGTATCCTTTTTATAGAATAGACATTCACTCCACTATTTCTTTTGATTTTTTTATAATTTTCTTCGATATTTTATTTCATTGTATTCAATTATTATTACTTTTCTTAAATTTCGTCCTTGACATATTTTTTATATAAAGAGCTTCTGTATTTGGACTGCAAGGTGCAAAAGCACAAGCTGCTCTTCTTTCACAGTGTCATAAACTTTTATATAAAGCAGGTAATATGATTAAGGAATGACATTTAATTTAATTTGTATTAAAAAATTTTTTCTGATATTAAATGTTTCTCATTCTCTTTTCTAGAGAGAAGAGTAATGGGAAAATCAATTATCTCTTTGAAAGAGAAGGAAGAAGTGGAGGAGACAAAGCCAAAAAAGATGAAACTACATTCTTGATCTGTGTATAGTACGAAAAAAATAAAACAATGTTTATTTTTAACATGAGTTTTAATCAAAGAGCCGAATCGGGGAGAATTCAACATTACAAAAAGCATATCGATCAGTCTTAAAAGTCACATTTTTAAATGTACACGTTGATAATACGTACATAGTTCCATGCCAACGCTCAGATCGGAATACCAGCGACCGAAATTCTACACTGATACGACTGATATTCAAGCGGGGGTTTCTCTTATGCATTTAAATCTTTTCTTATAAAACACTGAGAGAAACAAAAATTTCCCATTCACTCGCGCGAATCATGCCGCTTAATTTCTAAATCTATATAAAAACAAACGCAATTGATCCACCGTTCTTACACTGTTGTTAATCATTTTCAACAAAAATCCCCTTGCGAAATAAAATTTTTCAATGCTCACATTCTGTTACAATGACGAAAGTATAAATTTGACAGATTCATGATGATTTTTTCAATGACCCGGTTGATTGGATGCATTAGTTTAAATAGCTTAAAAGTATACAAACTTAACGCAAATACAGAGGACTTAAATCGTTTTTTATCCTAGAGAAAAATTCAAATTCGTATTGTGATGGGTCCTTGTACCTTATAATTTAATTCAGAATTATAACTTATTAGAGCTTGTGAAGTATCAGCGAAATAACGAAATTTTTCAGAGAATTTTTTACACATTCAGTACTGAAGCAAATGAAAGATCATTATTATGCACTCTTATTGTTGCTTATCTATTGAAATCTTATGTGTGTAATTCCAAGTTGGCAAATTGGTTTTATAATTAAAAGAGCTGAGAAGACAAATTTACATTACCGATGCAAAAATTATGATTTTCACTATAGCAAAGACCTCAATTGCAGTTACTATAAGTGACAAGACTAGATCTAAAAATTGTGTTTGCATGCTTAGAAATGTCAGAAAGTTCAATTTGTTGAATCTAATTAAATTTCACAATTGTACGAACAAACAAATAATAAAATTTAAGAAATGAAAAAGCGTGACTTGAAATTTAAGAGTTTGATAACTCAATTTCAGAATCAATACAATTGAAGTCCATTTGTTAAAATGTTTTGACAGGTGTTTTAATATAAAATACCTGTCATGACAAATTTCGTACATTAAACATTGCTTCACAAAATGGGGAAAGAAATTTTACACGCTTATTTAAACTAAAATATATACACGTTATATAAATATGTCACTTGGTGTTATTAACAAATTAATAGTCATTTATGGCATTACTCTACTTGTACTTTGGTATCGGTCTTGTAACATAAGACCGTCCTAAACCTTCCTATCATTTTCATGCACCAAGATTTTTGTTGGATCGAGGGAGACAGAATTATTCTTGCAATCGATTTGATTAAAGTTTAGTTACAGAACGCATCTCAGTACTGGTGCACGTTTACATTGCATTTTTTTACTTACAAAATGTTGGTATCTTAAAAACTATAGAGAATATACAAGCATAGACAAAGTGAAAATGGAAATCAGAATCTTTATCTTATTCATTGCCTCGTCCATTCTCGTTGAAACAATTTTATCGGAAAAGTAATTCACGTTGTAACGTTTGAATTTTGCAACAAAAAGAAATCCTGCGCTACAATATAATTCCTGACAAATCTTTTGACCATAAAATGTTCAACTTATACATACAACTCGTTTAATTCTCAACAAATGAAATTTCGCTCCAAATGACAATCTTAAACGTTACAGCGTTACTTAATACCATACAAAGGACTAGCTATATTTGAAAGCCAGTATTGCAACAGAAATATAAGCTGTTGCAATGTGACGCGTGGTTTCAAATTATTTTTCGTTATACTCAATCTATAATATACACAATAAAAATTCAACAAAGCAGTTATATAAAATTATACAACTGTATAGACCCCTGCGAAACTAGCCATAATTTTAATTTGTTTTTTTGTTTATTTTTGTTTACTTGCAATTTATCATTACACTAAACAATAGGTTCTTTTCAAAAAGTTTTCAATCCAACAAATGAAATAAACCAAAGGATTTGTTATATTCCAAGCACCTCGAGAGTTGAAAAATATTCTGCATATGTACATAAATATTTTGAAATTCAATAACCAATTCGAGTTGAAGCGCGATGAATAAGATTCTATTTTAATTTGAGGTTCATTTATTGTAATAGGAAAACGCAATATACAACTAATTACAATCGAAGTTAAATCTAACCAAGTATGTACAAAAAATTTGTAGCTAATTATACAAAACAGAGGACAAGTTCTTACTTCTTGATAAATGTTTTCGATTCTTGCAAGTGATTACAGAAACAGTAACGCACAATCAACTGAAAGTCGAGGCTCTTTTAATATAACACTCGACCCTTTGGTCAAACAACGATCGGTGCGAAAACTCATTTCATTATCTAAAGTAATTATGACTTGCAATATTGGAACAGGGTTAGGCTTCTTTTCACACAACAGACAGTAAGACGTTCATTATAAGGTTGTAAAAGAATTTAAAAACATAAAAATGTGGATATAAAAAACTCAATCGAATTCCTGATCGTACAATTAATAAACTCATTTTGATTAACAAATTCCAAACATTTCAAATGAATTGTATAACAAAATTTTGTAAACGCCTAACACTGCTCTTTTGATAGATATCTTAGGTTTGATAGAGACGTTAAAATGTCATTCATCTGTGATCACTCTGATTGCTTTCGTTACTCTGATTGCTCTGAGTGAGTTCCGACGTCGTCTTCGGTTGCTCATTCGTTTCTAGCATTGGATCATCGCCGTTTGAAAGCACTCGACACGACGACGGACTATCTACAGGTTGAAAAGAAAAACTAGGAGAATCGGCACTCGACAATGATTCCGGCGTTCCTACAGAACTAATCGTGCCAGGTAACGGACTTGATATGGCATCCAATCTGAAAGAATCATCAAATTAGAACAACTGTCCCTTACATAAAATCTATTTGATTATTGTTTACACTGTTTAATAAATAAAAAATGTATAACATTCAAATTGATATTCTTTTTTGCAATAGAAAACTTGGCAATTTTTTTATTTTAAGAACACAAAATCATCTTGTGCGTGAGAAAATATAACAATCATCGGTGACAGCATACGTTGTTACGTCAACTTTAGTGATTTTCCTTGCAATAAATTTGTTGCTTTTTCAAAAAGCTGATTCACAAATCACGAATATAAAAGATGTATTCGCATTCGTATTTCTCATAAAAATAGTTTGACTTTTTAGACCTTAATTAAACATTTAGATTTTTTTCACTATGTAGTCATAAAAATAATGTTATAACAATTCTAAGTATAATTTATTTTTTTATTCAATTTTAAACTCGCCTGCTTTTTGAACAGCTTGATTTTAAAACCAAACGATATGATATGAACGGAAGGAAAACCGCAATGACGAATGATAAATGATAAAAGTTATTTGATGTAAAGAATGTTTGTATTATGTCATTGTTGTATTTTCTATACTTTTAAATAATTTTTCTCAATATCGTCAAGTTTGAAAAAAGTAAACGTTAAATTAGACTATTCAAGTCTGCACGCCATAAAAGATATTAATCAAAAGAAAAAAAGAACTGATTGTTTCAAACTGTGGGTTACAACCAATTTTAGAATTAAAACCTTGAAATCAAAGATGAAACATCAAAAATCCTTTGCTATGTAGATTCAATATAATGTAGAATTTCACATTCAGCAAAAAATAATCACATTAAATAACCCACAACTTTAAAATTTTATTGATAATATTTAATATGTTAAAAATGTACGACATTATGGTTTGTAACATTTCCAGCATATTTATAGTACCTTGATAAAATCTTTTTAAAATTAAAACAAATTAGTTCAAAATTACCTAGATGAAATGACTAAACTAGAAGTTCGTTTGGCAGGTGGTTGTAGGTAATCCATGGCATTATCATCCAGCTCGATTTTCCTTTTTCCAAGGCAACTTGGACGTATTGCAATAGGACTCAAACTTCGCCTATAAACAATTTCATCGTTATAACAATAATCACTTTTCTATTGATATACATTTAAAATACATTTCAAACTAATAATTTACTCTTAATTAATGAAAATAATAAAATTAAAAAAATTCAATCAAATAGAAATATAATTTTTTTATAATTTATTTATCTCATTCTTTTTTTACAAAGTGATCAACGATTTGAAATCCTGTACTTTTATTTAATTATTCTAATTAAGATAAAAAGTGTACTATGTTTAACAAATTATTTTAGAATAAAAAACTACCAAGTAGAAAAAAAATTTCAAGTAAACTCGAAAATTGTATTTTACATAAACGTTTCAATTTGAATAAGGAACAAAATTGTCCTCTTGATAATTCTGAATCGTCTTCTTTTGAATAAACTTAACGAACTCTCAATAAATCACCTAGTCGCAAAAGCTTTTCTAGTAGGGCTAGGGGACAAGCTGTTTTTCCACGACACCATGTGCAGTCCCGGTGAGTAGCAGGTTCTCTGGCCGAGGCTCGACCGCGTAGGCGAGGGCGATGAGCACATCGGCGGTCCGTTTACCGACAGATTCAGGCTCAGTGGGTCAAATACCCTCTTTGTGAGTTGTCTGTCTTTATTGAGGTGCTGAGTTGGCGAATCTGATTCCTTGAAGGACAGGCCTTCAGCCTCAAGTGTCAGGTCCTCCCATGATTGCGAAATCTGCATCGCGCTGTGTATTTCCTTCTCATGGGCTGCCTCTCGTCCGGCCACATCTATGCATTCCTCTTGCCTCAGTTGACTTACTCGTGGAGTCAGTCTGGGAACACTACTGGGGCTCTGAAAATAAAACAAACATCAATTACATTTCATTTTCACAAATTTAAATACAAATTAAATCAACGTTAGAAAAAAAAATCAAAACAAAGTATTAAGAATACAACTCAAAAATTTGTATAATTTTTGTATTTTGGAGCAAAATGTAATGTTGATATCTTCAATATGTATCATATGTTTTATATTATATTCGAATAAGACTTTGAGGTAAGAGGTCAATTAGCTCCACCCTTCCTTTTTATAACATATGATATTGAAGAAAGTAAAGGTTCCATTCAAGTTTGGTACAGTGATAGTAGAGCCTTGAACGGCACAATCTCAGTTATTCAAACAAACTATGACCTACAACGAAAAATCAACTTTTTAATCGCCAAAAAAGCAAAAAAAAAAAACGAAATAAAAAAGTAACCTTAAATCCATTTGAATCTCACTTTCTTAATACATTTTTTAAACTAAAATATCATACTCGGAAAATGATTAAGTTTGACATAATCAAGATTGAAGATAAAATGAAATTGAATTAAATTAAAAAAAATTATTGGCCAACTGAGTTTGAAATCATGTTCTGAATTGCTCGGTCATGAAAATATTTGCGTATCAAGGAGCGAAATAACTCTTAATTGCATTTGCAGTACTTACACTTGTGCTAAAACGCCTTGTGCGAGGTGAATTGGCAAATACGTTAAATGTCGACACAGCATCTCTGAAAACAAAAAAAAAGGAAATCTTAGTTAAACATCATTACTTTTTTGCGTACAAAAAAAAACATTAACAAAATTAAAAATTTCAAAAACATGACGATAGAAGAATAATTTGCAAAAAGTATGAAAAAAAAGCTTTTAAAAAGTCTTCCACTAATCAGCGTTCTGACAAATGATAAAAACCATATTTGAAAAAAAATGTAATTGTTTATTATCGCACAACCGAGCGATTGAAAGGATCTGGGATTAATGTGCACGATTATCATCCTTTTGTTAATACAATTTTCGCCACAGCGATACCATAGCCATGATTAGTTTTTTCTACCAATCCCATTAGCATCTTTAAATTAACATTTTGAGGTGGGGTTTAAAAAACTTGTCGTGCCGATAAACAAGATAAGAGACGGCACCAACGATAACAATTTCTGAAGAAAAAAAAAAAAAAAAAAAATCTTAGATCCATATTGTTGAACAACAATCCTAACCAATCAAATAAACGTTTTGCCAACTAAACAAAATGAAATAAACAAAATAACGTTGAGCACATAAAACAGACAGGTTTAAAAATGCAACTCGGTCTATTAGAAAACAAGCACTGTTTCTCAGGTTGCAATCACACGTGCTTCAATGGACAAACAGACTTAGAAAACATTTCAGCAGGTCTCACATGAGTGGCAAGGAAATATATCTTCACTCATGTGTTGATTGTTTGTTTAGAAAAGATAAAAATAAATAAAACGAAAAAAATAGGAGAAAAAAAAAGTGATGGCCATACGGCGACGAGGAATGTTGTGATTGGCTGCGAATCATGTGGACAAGTTTGTCGGGATGATTTTGGGTGTTGAAGTTTTACAGAAGCGGAATCGTACCTAGGGGCTGAGGTCGAGGGCGACGTGATGGACATGGTGGCACTAATCTCGTTGATCATCGGGGCGCTGCTGGATCGCTTGAGGCTGACTATGGGGCAATCAACATCCATGGTCGCGGTATTGTGGACAGTCTCGAGTTTTGCACTGAGCGTCGATGAGATAGAGGCACATTTGGTTGGCGTGAGCGCGCGCACCGCTCGAGATCACTCTCAACCGAGGAACACGCGCTTTATCAGTCCTCGAATCCGACCTGCCGAGCTCCAGACAGCGACACCCAGAAATTCCATAACATGTGTGCCGCCGCCGAGTCGCTTACTGCTGCGCGGAGCATCAGAAACACACGCGGCCGCGCGCAGTCACAGACGCTACAACTCGTCAGCGTTTCAACGCCAAAACAAGACCGACACACCGAACGCTCCGCAACTTCCTCGGCGCACCGTGAAAAACCGGGTGCCAAGTCTCAAATCACTCGGACAACGCTTCGGTCGGTAAAGCAGCTACCTGACGCATCAATCGAGGCTACGAACCAACATTTGCTAGAAAGTGTTTCATCAACATATCAATAATAAATATACGAATTGAACAATTTTATGAAATTTGTCGATCAGATTTTTATTTATGAGTTCGAGTATATCCCCAGTAAGTTTGACTGTAATTTAAACTAGCGTTTAGTCATTTATTTATTATTGCTAATCATTTGTCTTTATTCTCTATATCCTATAAAATTATCTTTAGGATGATTATAATATTATTTTCAGGATGAATTTGTTTTATAATAATTCTAAATTTGGATAAGTTTTTTTTTATTTGAAAACTATAACGTTCAAATTTAAAATATGCCGCGAAAAATTGTGCGTGCTTAGGGTCGTGACTACTTTGGATTGATCAGTTTTGTTTGAAGGGAAATTTAGATGAGGTTTCGAAGATATTTATTTTTTTGTAAAAAGGATCCATTGTATTTGTAACGTCTGGTTTCTTAAAATAATATATTTCTTAGTTTTACAAAAGATTTTCATTTGTATAAAAAAAATAAAAACGATCAAAGTGGCTCAATAAAACCACAATATCACGTACATACACGTATATAAGAAATATTCTCACGTAAAAGAACTTGTCAGATCATCGCAATCCCTCGTCATATTACTGGAAAAATTTTATTTCTACAAAACCCCATACAATCAATAAGCGGGTAATCTTCTCTTGAAAGCTTTCATGAATTATTATGCAGAAATTTTGTTGCAAATCATCAGAGAAATAAATTTACAAGTTAAAAGGGTGTAACACCGCCGTCAAATATTGATTGACATATGTTTCACTCTAAATTCTTAAGCTAATATTCATCATTTCATTAATTTTGCTACCAGGCATCAATTTATTGAACTTTCATGTGTATTTTTTGCTGATTTCAAATTGATATTTAATGAATATAATAATGTTTTTTTTTAATCGCTTGAAATACTTGTTAACAAATAAGCAATTTCAATCAAATTGATGAAATCAGTTATTTTCCACATTTTACTTTTTATGTTCAAAAGAAACAATCCTTTTAAATAAATGATGAAAGTATAAATTTCATTTTTTTGGCTGAAAAGTAAATTAAAAACAAAATGTAAAAAGTTTAATAGTGAAAACAATTATCAAACAAATTATCACAATTATCGAACAAAATCGAATACAGTTACGTTAAAGAATAAACTAAATTTAAAACTTATATTAAAATTGAATAAAATAAATTGAATAATAAAAATAAATAAATGAATCCTGATAGATGAAACGTTTCTTGCAATATTTATAAATCGCAATGTTCTTGAATCGTTTACTACAATGTTTGCAGTCATAAGAATTCTCACCTGTGTAAGTTTCCAGATAAATTTCTGATGAACTTGGCTCAAACTTTTACCGCAAAGTTTGCATTGCGGTTTTCATCTTTCTTTCTACCATTGAATCTTCAGTTGACTTTTGAGTTTCATCACATTTTTCAAAACTACTGGTTTGTGCAATTTGAATTTCTACTCTGAATCTTTCTCTGAGATTTGCAAACAATATGGTTTCTCTTCCCGCTTCTATCAACTATTATTGAAATAAACGGTGCTACTTCATAACAAGAATAAAAGTTGTTTTTATCATTCAATCTTGTAATTGGTATAAAGATGGTTTATGAAATTTTTCTACAAGCAATATAACAAAAAAAATTCTACAGATTCTGGTGCAAACCGGTAAGAATACTCGTTTTATTTTGCAGACCTTGCGTGGATCAACGATGTTGAGGCTCTCATGGCCACTACAGAAATCAACGTTGTTGGCGAGGCGAATTGACGACTGTTAATGTGACTTCCCCTGAAATCAAAATAGAATCCAAGACTATCTGTTTGTACTGCTGCGAAAATGCGAAACGTTCTAACTCAAAAATGTGTAGTTCCAAATTCATTTGTTAGTACAGCACAACTGTTTTAGACAATAATAATAACTTGAATTATCACTTTTGGGATGAATATTACAATAAACACTATATAACTTTAATTATGTATCATTTCTAACACTATATGACGAATTTGATGAATTTTATAAATGACAATTATTATTATTTTTTAGATATTTTGTAAAATTATATAAGAAAAATCCGAAAACTTTTTATGTTCAATTTTGATTTTAAATGTTTCCGACCATTCCCACTTTTCTATTTCCTATTAAGTTAGAACAAAATTTAATGACAAGGACAAAACTCAAGACAAGTTAGACAAAACTCAAATGACAAGGACAGTTTTTGAATAAATTTCATTCATGGAGTTTTTAGGAAAAAATTGCAATCTCTTAATACGTTAGTTATAAAAGTGACTGATACTAATTTCTTAGTGATCTGTAATATTCGTTTAGTTTATTTTTATAATGTTTCAGTTTCAGTTATCACAGGTATTTAAAAAGTCATTCTCGACAAAACAGAACTTAAAGATGTTATAGATATTTCGGATATGAAATAATAAAAATGAAACTGGAAACGAAAAAAATTTAAACAAAACTTGTTAAAGCTCTCGAAATCGTATTTCTTTTGACCTACAACTCAACAAAATCTGTAACATAACCGAAATTGTTATAGCATCCTTAAAATGTTCCCGAGTGCGTGCCAATTGTGACGTCTTCATTTTGAAACGCTCTCTGCTCAATGAAGCGCTTTGAGATACGCTTGCTGGGGATTGATTATATCAATTTTTTCATCATGAAATCAGTTAATTTTTATCAAAAAACATCATCTAAGTGCTATAATTTATGAATATAAAAAAGTCTTGCATACAAATTGAAAAATTTATTGGATGGAAGTATTTTGTTTTTGTTTTTGTTTTTTTGTTTTTTCTATAATTTCGGCGAATACATTAGTATGGAATCAAATTGACAATTTTAAATAAAAAATAAATTGACAATTTCTTTTTTTCAAAAAACAATTATAAATTTGATGCTCCTTATAAGGTTGCGTTTTAAAATCGTATAACTGTTCTTTATTAGAGTGTATTTACACATGAAGAAGGATGATAAACAGGTGTTTTTCTTTAAAACTTATACAATCGCGCTTAAAATTGTTCCGTATATTGTATACACACAACAATAATTTTTTATTGTCATCGATTTGAGTAATTTTTACTTGTTTCATCCGACGAACAACACAGCCAACAAATGTGGACGGATAACAATATATAAGAAACGTCTAAAAAGATGTCACACATATAACTTCAACGCATAACAATCTTCGGGATACGATATAAAAGATTATTTACAGTCTTAATTCTGGGTCATGAAAATCTGAAAATAAATTTGTAACTGATTTTATATTCGCTCTCAGGTATAAAAGCTTCAAATACAATTTTCTTTCGATATCAAACAAAAAGTTATTTAATATAAAGTTTGATTTTCTACTTTGTTCATTATACTTGATTAATCAAAAATAAATGAGATAAAATTAAATTTTGATTATCATTTTTATACTAATATTGTTGAAGTAATGAAATTTTTCTCAAGTCTTGGAATTCAAGAAATTCTTTGAATGAGGTAAGAGAAAAATTGGAATGCAAATCTGCAGATCGATTGCCATAGAGGTGCAAAAGCAATGAGTATAAATTGTCAAAATGGATCAGTTACATTGGTCGCTTAATACACGAAACTTTATACGGGAGTTGCAAAACGTCTTGAAAAAAGTGGACGGGGGGGCTGATCATTGTTACAAGAAAAATGATATGAAAGGAATCGCAGTAGTCGAAAGCCATTACGGGCGCGCGATAGCCAATAATGCGCGAGATTCCTCTGCAATGACGCTCATTTTCGGCTTATTTACAGGCTCGATTTTTCGTCTGTCGGCTCTTCTTTTATCGCGTGACTGCAATCCATCAGTGCCGGATTTGCTACCGCTATGATGTTGTCGCCACGTGATGCTATCACCTACAAATTACAAATTTTTATTCCAATTTTACATTCCATTTACATTGCTTGCTTTTTCATTTATTTATTTTATTTTTGTTACTTTTAAATTGAAGTCATTGTCTTTCTCTACTACATCAGGTTCAGCCTCGTTTGTATCCTAAAATGAAAAAGAATTTTAACATTATCATATTATTTCTTGTAACTGTAATTTAAAAATAAAATACACAAAATATTAATTCATGAAAACTTACATGTAAAGACGAAGATTCTTCATTTGAAAAAGAAAACTGGCTATCAGAATCTGTCGCCTCCTCAACGCTCGCATTAAATATTCCATTGTTATTCTTCTTTCGCCAAACTGGACTGAAACAATGCCCACATCTGAACATTTTTACTCAAAAAACAAGGGAGATCGTTTACAAAGTGAAACAAAAATAAAGTTGATAAAATATAAATATAATTTCAAATTTTTTTGCCCGAGTAAAATTTATTACCTTGATGAACGTCTTCTTTGTAAGGTCGAGCTATCTATACCAGAACACCTCAAGTCCAACTCCGCCTGAAACATTAAACTGCTTAATAATTGAAAATAATACATTTTTCATGCATTCATCAAGTAAAATCCAAAATTGAAAATCCGATCAAAAACATTTCTAAACTTGGATCATGAAATTTCAATAAAAAAAACTTACATTGTTGAAAAACTTGTAAATCTGTATGTGTTTCAAAGTGCTGGATGCAAATTCAAAAAGCAAAAGCTGCAGCCAAAAAAAAACTCATCATGCAATCTTTCAGCCAAAACAATGATTTGAACGTGCGGTTAGTAGAAGAAGAGGTCACTCTTGAAAGCTCGGATTTACAAACCAACTTGAAAATCATCAAAAACTCCACGATTGTCAAATTGTTCCAACACATATTTTTTCTACCTTCAAGTAACAAAAATGATACCAAAATTTGTTTGAACCATTATAAAAAGTCCCCTGACGGCAATATTGAAAATAATCTCATAAATTCCAAAACATAAAAAAGTGGCTTGTCAAAATGAATTTCATCGAAAGAGAAAGGTTGTAGAATCTAGAATGTAGAGAAACAAAAGGAAGGTTTAACGATTGAGCGCGTTTTTTGCGCTAGATGCGCGGGGCAAGGTAGAAAAAAATGTGTATGAATGAGTTGAAACAATTCGAAAGCATAACTCGTGATTGTCTCTCTTGGCGGATGATGAAAAACTGCAGAACAGGTAGGAGCGGCAGAGTCGCGGTTCTGCTATACTTGACCTTTTTTTTCTGAGTTGGTAAGAATGTGCGATTGGCGATTAATGGTGTTCTACGTGCTGCGCGAACGGTTAGTTAGCGATTGACCATGCGTGCATGGCGTGTCAGGATGGTGCGTGTTATTTCTGCTGTGGCAGCGAGCTAACCTGCGACGAGTCCTCACCCTCGAGCTCAAACTTTCGTCTCTTCGTCCGCTCGGCGTCCGCTTCTTCGCCGTTTTCTTGCACTCGTGACATTGATAAACTGCAACATTTTTGACATTTATAATTCATCATCCCATCAATATAGCTTAGCTCAAAAAGAACAAACAGAAACAAAACTGAAATTCCCCTCACAAATTGCGCGTTCAATTTTCAAATTGCATCATTTGAATAAATAAATTGTGCATCTAGTTGAACCCCATATCTAGATTGAATTGGTTGAGATCCGAATTTTAGATGCGTGAATGAAAAAAACGTACTATTGATTTTTAGAATAATGATACCCCGAGTCTCTGACGACGCGTCGAGCTAGAGGAAAGAGTTCGTCCCTCCTCGTTAGAAGGGCAGGCACGAATCTGCAAATTTGAGCGGCCGCCTCGTTCACCGACACTTCGTGCATGGTCAAAGGCTTTTCCGGTTTCCTTTTGCAGTCAAATCTCCCGTATATTGCAGCGTACTTTCTTATCTCTTCCATTCTATGTGGATCGTTTTCAGGCATAGCCATCACCATCTACAAAATACACATTTCATCACAT
The DNA here is from genome assembly GCA_030523145.1 of Trissolcus brochymenae. NCBI lineage: Eukaryota > Metazoa > Arthropoda > Insecta > Hymenoptera > Scelionidae > Trissolcus > Trissolcus brochymenae. The sequence goes on from JAQQRF010000562.1 coordinate 22,465, forward strand.
ACAATTTTCAACAAGTACTTTACAACTAATCATCATTATCTCGATACAAAAACAATCATCTGAATATACAAATCATTATCCGATTACAAAAAATATTATCTCAATACAAAAAATCTTCATTTTTTTGACCTCCAAATTTTTGCACAATTTCTTTTTCACATTATGAGGTTTTGGATCCAGCGGCCTGATGGTTGCAGCAAGTCGTTCCGCTGCGTCGGCAAGTTTTTGAATTTGAGCTTGAAGAAGAACTGGGGAGGGTTGGGGCGGACTCGCCGGTGCGCCACCTCCGCTGGGACTGGACGTGGCACCACTTCCACAGGAGGACTCACAAGTTCCAACCTGTTTGAAAGAGTAAATCTGTATGAGCCTAATCATTCATTTTCATGTTGCAACTTGTGTTTATTAAATGATGTATACCTGCAAGACACCGGGACTCTGAGGTGTGGCGTAAGGTAACGAGGTATTCGGGCTGGGACTGTGACGAAACGTGGACGATGCAACAGGAGTGGTGACGTTTGCAGTGGGGACCGCAGGACTGATGCTGCGGCTGGGCAAGGGCGGCAGCGAGACATGCGTCGCGACGTATGGCGTCGGTGTCTGTGACGTCGTGAAAGCCACAGGATTCGATTGCTGAGACCTCGGACTCAAGCAGGGAAATCCCGTGACCGGAGGCTGTTGCTTTTTGCACGCTGCGTTTCCGCTTGGTGGAATCACAGGGGTTTGAAACAAAGCTGAAATATAAGAAATACAGTAATCAATTTGTTTTTCATCGCAACTTTTCATTGAAATTCAAAAATAATTTTACCAAAGGGAGAATTTGTACCATTCTCAAATTAAAATTATGATGACTTAATAGATTTTGATTTTTGTTCAGTCAGAAAGTTTCTTACTTTCCGCAAAATAGTTTATTTTGTTAATTATTGTTTACTATTTATTCTGATACAATTAGTAGTTGAACTGAAATTAAACATTGAAACAATGATTTTTTTTAAATTTATTTGCTGTGCAATCTTTTGAATTGTGATTTCAGGAAAATTAATTGGAAAAATTTACATGGATTGGTAAGCCACTCCTGAAGTGCCTTTTGCAGTCTTCTGACATGCAAGGGTTTGCTTGCCATACCGACTAATGCCATTATTTCTAAAAATTCTTCTTCGCCAGCATCACATAATTGTTGCACATCATCCCCGCCTAAAAATTAAAGAAAAAGATAAACAGATAAACATTTTTCAAAAGCTATAAGTGACGAACAAAAGTTCAAAATTGAAAACAAAATCATTAAATAAACAACTGATAAGCGAATAATAAAAAATAATTAAAAAAAATCATTTCCAAAAAGTGATGAAAAAATGTGTAACTTTTGCGTACCCATTTCCAATAGCGTGTCATAATATCCCAACAAAGAAGCCCTCTGCATAACTCTGTAAAGTTGTAGTTCGGCTTCGTTCTGAGGGACCGAAGTTTGCACCACTGCGTTGGACCAACATGCAACAAAAAGAAAACGCCATTGCAAATTAAACTTACGACCACTATTTCACTCGACTTTACAATCAATTATACTTATGAGGGCCGACACTTATTGCCTCTGTCGTGTGTCATCGGTTCGGCAGAGTTACTCTTTATCTCGATTGTAGTGCATAAATTAGACCGGTGGTTAAAACCAGCCAATGAAAACATCGCATTAATATTCCGCTTGAGCGGAGGGCGTTAATTAGCACTCTACCCCTGACAGACGTGCATAAATATCTTTCAATAACGCATTTCAACGTCCATCAAGTGGACTTTAAGTGCAATCAACGTTACGCGCAATCAACTCTGTTGTTCCTCCTCGTTTGTTAAGCGTCATCGTAACCAAAATATCAATTCAATTTTTTTTTTTCATTCTCAAGTTGTCCCTCTAAGAATTCCCTCTTGTGTATTTTGTACTTTCAGTGTTTCCTTTACACTTTTTTTCATTTTTGAAGAAAAACATAGTTTGGCGGGAAGAGGCGCGCGCATGCGCAATGAACTATGACAAGTTTTGTTCGTATTTTGAAAATGTTTTGGGAAAGCATGATAAGTTTTGGGGGGACGTACGAAAAGAATGAAATTTGCAGGACTGAGAGACTGATCGAAATTTCATTGAAAAAAAAATAGGCCAAGGAATTCGTATAAATCAGTAACAAAAAGTGTATCGAACGGTATAATGACATTTGACGCAAAACCCGCGGTCGATTAAGCATCGGTTTGTGCAAATTAAAATGCACCGAGTGAATAATTGGACATTCCTCGTGGCCGATATATATCAAGCGGCTAATTTCGGTTGCGGACCGAAAAATTTGAGTTCTTCTTCGAGTCGCATTCCCCGGGCGCGATTCTCCCAGACATAATGCAAACAAACGAACGGCCCGAAAAAATGACCAGTCGCTTTTTCCCTCCAAATCACATTCTCATCGGGCCGATTAAGCGCCCGGAAAAAACCAAACAGGAATGCGATCGCGGCTTTCCTCCTGAATATTCCTTGAAGAGGTATCGCGCGAAAAAGTTTAACTCTCATTGGGATTGACATGAAAATTGGCCAGTGTTCCTGCAAAAAGCGGCCAAAAACTTAACGAGAATATGCATATGCGTGTTAACAAAAATAACTTATTTATTAATTGGAGATATTTCAGAACGGGTTTTTTTTATACACTTATCTTATTTCTTACACACTCACATTATATTTTTTTGTTACATGAAAATTTGGTTTGTTTACAAAAATGAGTCAAGGTTAAAATTAAAATTCAAATGTTAAGTAATGAATTTATGGTCACTTATATTATCAAAAAATAGATTTTGTGGAATGTAAGCTATACAAATAAATATTTGTATAATAATGTAGGTTTCACATAATTATGTAGGTCAATTTTCGCTAAAAGACGGCATGAAGTTCAGAGGTTCGAGTGTGCAACTAAAGATAGTAGTTCGAGGAAGTGCGCGAGAGCTAAGTTGCGTGCCTTTTTGCGCTTTGCACTCGATACCCCTTTTTTGTACCACGTGTGTTTATCATAATTGGGTGTTTAATTGTGATGAAACATTTTTCGTATGAGCCGAGTTGAAGTTTCTCTGAATTCAAACACAACCGATTCAGGTGTCCTGCGAATCATTTAACTTAATGAATTATAAAATTCAAATCATCATTTTTGCCGCTGCTCCAATTCCATTAATTTTTAATGAAAAATACATCACATTTTTTTCATTCAAATTGTAACATTTTAAAATGACCGCAATTTTTGTTCAAATCTGAATTGACATCTACTATTACAAAGATAAACATAGTTTAAGGTCAAGAACAAAAACAAGGTTAACGATTTTGACTTTCTCGTGCCGTTTTTTTTTTTTTTTTTTTTTTTGCAAAAAAACATCTAACGATAATCGAGAAATAAACGTAGCTTTCAAGGTCAAAAAAGGAGAGAAAAATAACATTTGCTTTTTTTTGCATCTGTGGGGTAATTTTGCACCTCGCGGGCAATTTGGTCGACGCCAATAGATGGTGCGACTCGCGTTCTCGGTTGGAGGGGTAGGGGGAGGGGGGGAGGAGGGTGTGCGCGTAGCGGCTAGTTTCTTGCAAATTTCGTGGAAGCGCGCGAAAAAAGTGACGTGCACACACGTAGCGCGTATAAATTAATACTACCCGGATGGAAAAGGAAGAAGAGAAGCGAGCGAGAGGGTGGGCTGCGCGGCGGCTCAGAAAGAGGGGAAGGAAGACTTGGAAAAAAAACTGGCCGACGGCTCTTATTACCGGCAAGAGGGCCCGCTCTCACGCTTGTGTATACGCGATCCTGTCCGCAGGGTGACTCGTCCCGCGGGATTTTTATGACACGCTTTTGCACGTTTATACTTAGTAAGATGTGTCTGCGTAACCGATCCGCGCTCACACGGAATACATTAATCAAACATACGGTGCTCCAACTTAATCGCCGGATAATTTTACAGGTGTTTCTTCTAAATAGCCGACTTAGATGCCCGCGGTTTATTAGGTGAGGCTAATGACTCATTTTTTTTTCCAACTTCAAACACCGGAGAAATGCTTTTCTTTCAAACATATAATGCATCCTTATTAGTCTGGTCATTATATTCAGTATAGGTTTCCTGAAAATCAGTACCGAACAACATTTTTATAAACATTGTAAAATAAACAAATTCTTTTTACAACGTTCGAGCAAAGTTTTCAGAGTTGGTTTACACTTTTTTTGTTCTTTTCATTCCAAAATTTATTCACATTCAAAGTTTGTTTTGCGACCTTTTGTTCACAACAACAAAATTATGTACGGGTTCTGTTTTTTTTTTTTTTTTACATTCACAGGTTGATTTGTTAGAGTGTCAATTTGTCAATTTGATTGTCAATCAATCAGAAAACGAAAACGAAGGTCCAAACAAAAAACACACGTTTTTTCGTTTTGACTGGTGGTTATTTTAATTTGAAAAATTGCTCGCGCATTGGCATTATTGGATTTCGAAAAGAAGGTATTGACAGTTTATTAACGACGAGTGCAATGACAGAGAGTTCTAATGTAAACAAAAAGAAATAGTTGTCGAGGAAGATGCATGAAAGAAGAAGGCTTCTTGTCCGTTGGGAATTAAATGTATGTGTGTAGCATGATCATGACGCTACTTAAAGCTTTTTCTTGCTCTATAGTATTTAGAGCAAATAAATATTGAAAGTCTAATGACAACCAACTTGCGTTAACTCGAGACGTGATTGGATTGTGACAAATAAATTATGATTTTTGAAAAAGTGTTATAAATTAAGCCATCGGAATTTAAAAAGTATTTCTTTCATCTACAATTCTAAGAATTTGCAAAAAGTCATAATTTGTATGTTACCATACATGCAATACCAAACGTGTTTTTCTTTTCAACTTATGTTTTTTTACATATTAACATTTTTGTTTACTTTTTAAACAAAAGAAAAAATTGTTTTGTTACTCATCTTTTGATTTGTTTATATCTATAAATTTGATTATTGTTATTATTGAAAGGACACAGATCTCAAGGTCAAAAAAGGTCAATAAAAAACAGATGCCCAATTTTTAAGATAAAATGTTGTCTTTCGGCCGATTAAAATTTCTCCAGTTTACAAAAATTAGGTAGGGACGCGTCTCGTAAATCGACTTCGACCGACATCTCCAATCCGTCATAAATAACGAAAACTGACATCCAATATATTTTAATCCTACGCATTTGTCTTTACGAAAATAAAATGCTCACGGATACAGTCGTTAGCATCATCGCGTCGTCCCCGTCCTGTGTCTTTTTTTTCGTGCTTTTTGTCACACGAGCGTCTCTATTTCATCTTCTTTTCCTATTCCAGTTGGGATTTATCATGCGCGTGGGTACCCGACCGCGGGTATCCGTCTAGCCGTCATTTACATAACAGCTTTTTGCCGGGTCGCGGCCCCCCAAACCTGATCCAAAACGATTGCGTCGTTTCCCGATCCGCGTCGGTCCGGCATGCAATTCTGGTTTGCGATCGCGGTTTGATTCAACCGCTGACAAGATTTAACGGTAAGATTCGTACGAGGGAATCCCGAGCACGGAAGATAAATGGGCTGATTGTTCAGGATAAAGAGTAGGTCATCCGGACGTTTGTTTGAATAAGACCAGAAAACGACCCTGTCCTACTTATGCAACTGTGTATTCGCAGTATCTAACCTATAAAACCGTTAATACAATTCATCGCTTCTAACACTTGACATATTCTTTGTTTACTTTATTAATTTTTGTTGACGTTTTTTGTTTCAGGTATAGAAATGTTTACATTTTTATGGAAGGTCGAAAAACAAAACAAAAAGGTTTTGATTTCTTTTTTGTTATTATTATAACTTATCTGACTTTTTTTCTTTTATTGATTCTTTATTGATTGAAGGTCAAAATAAGAGAATTTTTTTCCTAAAAAAGTTTTGGAAAAGCCTTAAAAAATAACAACAGGAAAATTACAGTGAGATCTCAAAAAGGATATCTGACAGTTTTTTTTTTTTTTTTTTTTTTTTTTTTTTCAATAAAATGTATAAGCAGATGAGATAAATTTGACTGTCATTGTTTCTAAAGGACTTTTAAAATGTAGAGATACATTAATTAATGCGATTCCGATTGCTTGTATCGTTATGTGTCGCCGTTTCGCCATTTTTATTTATCGTATTGTGGTGTTTCAGTATGCAAACTTTTTGCGGAAATCTGTATTTTGGTCATTTGCATCTTCAATATTATATATATATATGTGTTTTTCATAACAAAGGGCATTCGACTTTTTGTTACAAAAGCACGCGCTTTTTTTTATCAGACAAGTGTGTTTTTGTCATGAGCGTGTCTTTTACAAATGTGCATCAAGCGAGATGCATTTCAAATAATTTCATAAGTTGCTCGTGATTTTTGTAAATATAATTCACCTTCCGTTGAATTGTAATCGACAGTTTCCGCGATGATACTCACATCGTTTTGCGCGATTACGTATAGTTTTGAGCATCATTTTTCATATTTTGTAATTTTCTATTCCTTTGAATTTAACTCACCTATTTGGATTTTTCCCAGAAATAAAAACTGTTGGGTAAAAAAAAAAAATCAAAAAATGTAAAGCAATTTCGTTAAACATTTTATAAACAATTTAATTTGAAAAAGAGAAAAATTCATTGTTGTACTTGAAGTGTTAAAAAATTAATACATTGTATAAACTAATGTGTACTTTTGTTTCAGCTGATTCAAAAGTTAGCGGCAGGATGAATGAATTGTATAATCCATGAAAGGTAAAACTTATGATTATTGGCGATGACATAAGAGATGTGAGTTTAATTGTACGATTTGTTTTGTAGGGATTGGTGGTGAGAGTTGGATGGATGGTGTCGCAGAGGAACACACACCGGCGACCAAATTAGGCATCGCTTTTGGGTGAGCGCTAGGTCTCCGTTCGGGCGCGGACGGTTGTTTGCCGGGCGACAAGAAGAAGTTGCCGTCGGAGGCGGAGGTGCCTACGAGTTCTTTGTGCGATACTTCACAGAGCCGGGCTCTCTCTTCTGCTGGCGGACAACAAAAACGGGTCTAGTTTCTTAGGAGCGGGCGTTCGCGCGGCGGCGGCGGCGGTTAGTATTTCGCTTTTTGCCGGCATTGTAATCAAGGAAGGGTTAGGTGAGTTTTTGCACTCCGCCTCTCCCCACCCGGACAAAACACCGGGCAGATGGACTCGGTCGGCGACTCGGTGGCTCTCTTTTGTCTCGGCGCGCGTCTCTCTCTCTCGTTCCCCTCTTGCGACCTCTTCCCTCGTCCACTTTTTTTTTGATCCCTTCGCGGAGCGTAGTTTGCGCGTCCTCGTACCAGTCACCTTTAAGAAAAATCATCAAGAAATCTTGCTTTTTCGTGCCCCGCCGCCTGGTATCGCTGGCTCGGCCGTGCTCTTTCTTCGCGCGCCGTCCTCGTCGCAGACGGTCGAGAGCGGCAAAAAGCCCCCGAACAAACTGGTCCCTTCCTCGAAACACGATTGCAGGTACTTACGTACTGCGAATGTGAACTACTGTTGAAAGTTGTCGAGTCTCGCACCAACTGACCAGGTTATCGCCTGACAAGTTCTTCCACTCTGTCCCAGGCTTTTTGGCAGATTGTAAACAGGTCGCGCCATCGTGGAGAACGAGAGAGCTCTCTCTCCCCGACGTACCGCGCGACCGAGCAAAAACACAACCCGTGTCTTGTTTTAAGATGCAAACGTTTTTCCAGCCTATTTTAAGTCGATTATAACCGGGGCATGTGTGAAGCCTACTTATTTGGAGATGACAGCGATTCAATTACCAATATCCGCCGTCCTCCGCCAACTTTTTCATTTCCATACATTTATTTTAAACATCGACCGCGAGTCATTTATATTCAAACTGCTTGCCACGGATGTAATTAAAAGATTTTGCTTGCTCTTTATTATTTTCTTTTTTCTTGTTTGCTTTTTTTTATGGAAGCGGGGCTTCCAGAATGGAATTGCAACTGAATTTATAAAAGTTCGGTTATGCAGATTGAACTGTTGTGCTTCTATTGTATGAGAAAATATAGTAAAGGGTTGAGATCTCTGGCAGGAAGAAAAAAAATTAGAAAAATTGAGGGGAGAAGTGACCCCTGAAGTATGAAAGCTAACTACCGTTGGTCTATTTAACGCAGGGGTTGGGACTAACCCCACGGGTCCTTGAGAGGTACGGCCCACCGTTCCCTAACGTATTCAACCCTGAGGGTTCCACAGAAAATGGCCGAGTCTTGGCCCTTTTTTTTGTCAGCGCCATTTTGAAAAATCGGTTAGTCGAAGGCCAAAGTGAGAAAAAAATGAATTTAATTATGCTAATCTCATGAGAACGAGAATGTTACTCTTTTTGTTCAAACTATTAAACAAATTTGTTCGTTGTTTTTGCTTTCAAATTGCGAAAGTAAAATTGATGCCGTGAAGATGACGCTGAAGTTTCGTTGTAAATTATGAATTGTAAATTTCTTAAAATTTGTTTAAAAAAAACTTCAAAAAATGTTATCAGCTTGTGATCTTGAGAATGTTTACTTTCATCTATTTAGTAAAATTAAGTTTTACGTAACGCCAAAGTTTTTTTGTGGATTCTCCTTTCTCGTGCTAAAATAATTGGTGAAAAAAAAATGAGAGGCTTGAGAGCGTCAAGTTAAAACAATTGTGCTGTGTTATTCATCGCAGCATGCAATTTCGTAAAGTCTTACCAGCTCAGTTTTTACCTCTAAGTTTACTTCACTTACTTCATCACCGTGAATTATTAAACACAAAAATATTGAAACGGAGCATTTTCATCTTTTATATCAAGTGTACTTTTCGCAGTTAATTTCAGTGTTTGAGTGTACACCTTTTTCTTCAACACAGTGCATTTTTTGCTTCTTCTCATACTGAAATTACAAAACATTTTCAGTTCTTTCATTAAAAATTTTTTTAATTAATTTTTTAAACGAATGCAATAATAGCGAGATAATTTGTTCCAATTTTCATACATTTTTTATAACAATTTTCATCAACGAGGTTTCGTAATTTCACTTTGATTTCAAGTTCATTTCTAACGGATTAATTTAATATTTTTTTTAATTTTGTTCATTTAGAATATTTCTCACATTAAGATTATGAAAAAAAAGGAAAAAAACGTCGACAATCAGAAGATCCCCCCCAAGTTTGAAAAACATTCCAGAGCGATCATTTGATCGTAGTCATTCCCAGTCTTAATTCGAAATTCAATACTCGTTGGTCGGGGGGTTTTTTTTCGCGATTCTGGCGAAGCGAAGAATAGGCCAGGCCAAGGGTTCCCACAGGGTGGCGACGCGCGAATAAATTAAGGCGCGTCTGTCCGGCAAGGGTTACGTTTTTTTTTGTTTTTGCCCGCGCGATAATCCGCAAGGGAGATGCGTCGCAGCGCCCTCGCACTGCCACCTGCCCGGTGCGTTTCTCAACCCTTCTGCATATCGTGGAGGAAAAAAAACTTTTCCTTGTGCTTCGTCTCTCCTCGCTATTTCCTCACGTTTTTTTGATCTCCGCTTGGGCAGAGTCACGAAACACTTTTTCCTTCGGCCTGTTTTTTTTTGCCCCGCTGGGAAATTCTGCCGGCTCCACTTCTTCGTCGGGCCCTCTCTTATTTGTCTTATTATCTCATTGACGTTGCGATCGTTACAGTAATGGCGTTTTCTAGGAGGAAACTGTTTTAACGCGGAAGAAAAGAATTTCTGCCGGGCAGAAAAAATTGATTGAAATGTTCTTCGAGGCCGCGCTAATGATAACAGAGTTGCCGGCTCGATGATTTTTATTTGTTTATCAAGATTAATGCTTTAGCAAACTTTGAACTCCACTTTCAACGGCAATTTGTTATTCTATTTTTTTTCTATTTTTATCCTTTTAATTTGTAATTTCACAATTTCTTTGAACCTGTTAAATAAAAAAAATAAAACAATATGCACCAAACTAAAAATTCAATTGAAATAAATTAACTTAAATTTTTATTACATTATTAGATATGCAAATAACTAATTAAATTTCCATTAGAAAAGTTTCACTCAACTCATCTATTTTTTTTTTAATAAAAAAACAGTTTATTTTTAATATTTTTCATTAAATTTTGTTTTTGATTAATTAATTTATAAAGTGATTAAAAATCGATTCAAATTTGGTCTGGGCGCGTTCCAGGCACCTTAAATGATATGTTATTCTACAAACCTAATTGTCTATTTGAATATTTATTTGCCTACCCGGGTTTGGAGGATAAAAAAAAGTTTGATCCTTTGAACGCACCTGCACTCACGAGAGTACAAGACGTGTTCGCGATCAATCTCATCATACGCTGTGTATCCGCGGCGAGAAAAAAAAACAAGACCCTACTTTCCTTGCCAGCCCTTTTCTGTCTTTGAACGAATGCGACGATAAAAAAAACTAGAACTCAAAAAAAAGTATTTATTCACGTGGGAAATGAAGTTTTTGCGACTTTCGCATCAAAGTTAACTCCTTTCGCAAATTGCGAACATAAACTTGAACGTGAGTGCGAATAAATTTGAACTCGCGAGGTATACATCGAATCTGAAAAAACATACCGTTTGAATTGTGAATTATTGTTTTGAAACGTTTTAATTAAGTTAAATGTTTGTTCTTTTAATTATTATGAAGAAGTTATTTTTAGACTGAACTTTGAAATTTGGTGGCATTAAAGCGGATAAGAGAAATTGACTCGGAACTCATCTGTGCGCAGGGGCGCGCGTTTTTTATGGCAGAGAATCTTTTTTTTTACGTGATATGAATGCGACGACCCTTCTGTCAGACCAAAAAATTAGGCACCATTCGAGTTCAGCCACCCACCTTTCAAACGTATTCAGATTACCCTCTTGTCTGGCCGGACATCCATACCCTCGCAGTACATACATTTGTATTCGAGAAAAGAGTTCATTAGGCCGCGTAACAGCTGCTTAGATCGGTCACAATGCGACCCAAGATTATGCAAGAATGTTTACTTATTGACTCATGGGAGACCAAATATGATTTTCAATCAGAATTTCCTATTCAAAGTTGTCAATTGAAATTTTTTTTAATTTTTCAAAAGAAATTTAATAATTTTTTAATTTCTCATTCTTATTTTCAAATTGAAAATTTTCCATCTTTCCATTTCAAACAATCATAACATCATGTTCTAATTCTCCTGAAATAATTTAATGTTTAATGAAAAATTTTAACTTCCAATGTTGAAGTATTTTTATCGACAAGTTCTAAATTTAAATATTAACATAAGTATTGATTTTAATTTAATTTGTTTTCATTTTTATTTTTTTTTTTTAATCGCAATTAGAAAATGATATTATCATTCATTCAAATTTTGTATGATAATTATGATTTTATCTTGTATAATTAAAACACTTTGAATGATGCATTCACGTTTGTTTATTTGATACTGCGATTGAGATTTGCGATTGCGTGCAAAAAAATTGCACTGAAAAGTTGGACAAAAACGTGAGTGCTATAAGGTTTACAATTGAAAGCGAAAAAATATAATAAAAAATTATGCCAAAGTAAAAACGCCTTTGCAATGAACATGGAAAAAAAAACAAAGTTTGTTCCCGCGCTGCGGTGTATCTTATTATTGTCAGAATCTGATTGGCCATCAGGGGGGAAGAAAAAAAGTCTGTAAAACAATTAATTATGCAACTTGAGAATAGTTTTTATTCCACAACTTTATTTATTCCAATGTAATCGTTTTGCGTTGATCAACATCAATGTTCCAAGTTGATTCGTGTTTCTTTTCGTTTTTTTTTTTTTTTCGTTAATTGATCATTGTTCGATTGGTATAGATTAGCGCGTTTGAAAAAATGTGTATGAGCAAATCGTAACCCTTTTGTCAGGCAATTTAGCATTTTTCTATTAATATGTGGTTTAATCTTTTATGAATTATAATTTTTCTCATAATGGCTGCAGGTAGAGGTTGTGTAATTAGAGTTTTTGCAGGTTGAATGCGGTTAAAAAAACGAACGTAAAAAAGTACAACGGAACGAAGCGTACTCGGGTTTTTTACTCGCGAGTTTTTGCGGGTGACAAAAAAAGCGTAATTATATAACCAATACTTGTATTCGAGGTCTGAAAAGTTGTTATTCATTCAGAACCATTGTTCTCGACTAATTATTTCAAATTTGAACATTTTTGTGACGGCATTATCAATGATAAATCGAAATCAACGACTAAATTTGAAAAAAAAATTGGAATCAAATTTGATACTCGACCAATTGTTCGATTATTTCATCACCAAATTTAAACTTGTCTAATTCAAAATCAATCAAAAGTTGAAAACCTTATGAAATATTTCGATCCCCTGTCTCTCGCCTCTTTTTTTTGCCTTTCCGTCGAATTTCAGAGACAACCCTTTTTTCTCTCTGCATCGTCATTCTAGTCCTGAATCGCCGGAGCCAAGCATAATTTAACTTCTTCTATGATCGGAAACAAAAAGAAACGTTCGAAAAGAAAAAGAGCGAATCTGAGAACAAAAAACGAAGACGCTTTTTTGCGATTTCAAAACGACCATCTTGCCTCGATACTTTTAGTATCAATTTTTTGTCACGTTCATTTTTTGCTACCCACATCACAAACTTCGCAGATTCTTTTTCGATCGATCTTGGTCAGAGTTTTAAATTTAACTTTCATTCAATTTTAAAACAATTTTGAACATTCCTCTTCCTTTGCTAAATATTTACCTAATTGTTCATTTCCACTTTCTAATCATTAATTTTATTAATTCTTATTTCTTTTCTGTTTTAGATCTTGGAAGTACGTGGACAAGTAATTTCTGAAAAAAAAACAAAAAAAAACAAAAAAAAAACATTTGGGAAAATGAAAAGACATTATGCATCGGAGTATATAAAATAGCCATTAATCGCTATGGTAGTGGGCAAGCGGAGGTCGTCGGCGAAGGAAAAAGAATCGATCAAAGTGCGAGAGAGCTCTTTTGTGATTTTCGCGGAGCGAGAGATGACTCAGTCTGGGGCAAAAAAACGCCGGTCCGCGCAAAAACGCGCTTTTTCTTCCGCTTTCGGCGCAGCCATTGCGAGATCCGTTTTTGCACGGTTCTTACCGGACGAGCGCATAACGTACACCGAAGTAGCGGGCGGAGGCGGTGGCGAGCCGAGTCGCACAAAAAACCGTCTCTCGTGGTTTTGTCGCGTTTCTCCGAAAGCCGAAATTGCGAGACTCTCTATAGGCTGGCGCTAAAAAACACCAACGAACATTTTCATGTCAATCCCCGTCCGATGATTATACATTTTTTTTACCATCTTCCAAAACTCAATCAAACGTTCAATCAGTTATTAAAATTGTCATAATTTGTAATTAAAAACTGATCTCAAAGTTAATATAGTTTAGACGTTTGAGATAGAACTGTTTTGAGAAATGTTCAAGTTTCTAAAGATGAAATCAACTTTCCCATCGTGTGGGTATCTTCAGGTAAAAGCTTTTTTCAGTTTAGAATTCGTAATTCATATAATTATGTCTTTCCAAAAAGCCTCAAACAAAATTCTGAGGAAACACTTAACTCTTTCTAAATTAAACGAACTTGATTTAGAGAAGGAAGATTCAAACACAAATCGCATGTGAATTTTAACGAGACGAGAGGGGAGATTGACGATGAAACGGGAAAAGAGAGAAGGTTCGATGTGAAAATGAAAAAAAGCTCATTTGTTTTTGAAAACAAATTTCTTCCGAGTTTGAGTTCTGAAACTTTTTAATTTGATCATTAAAAGCTTAATAGCGCGAGCAGCGATGGATGTTTTAATACAAGAGAGGCAAAAGGTTCACAATGCGACGTGGCATCTCAAAAGCGAACCACATAAACTATCTGTAATGTTTGTTGGGAAAAGATATTATCATGGCGATCGTTGGCGGCGTAATTAAGTCGCTCATAAAGTGCTCTGAGGACTAAATCACCGGCCTTATAAGAAGCGCAGCTTGACAGTGATCAATCTCGGATGACTTTTTCGCCACATATATTATTTAATAATTGTCTAGAACAACGCGTCCGTTCGCTCGTCCCACTTTGTTCTCAAATACTTCATTTTCACTTTAAAACCTATTATAATTCATTTTTTTTCTTTCACTCGCGTCTTTCCTCTTTTTTCTACCTTTTTGTGTCCCTTTTTTTTCACACGCGCCAACGAAGCGCGACGTCGCACTGCTCAACGCAAAATGTTGAAGCAGAGTATGAAAGCAAAAAAATAAAACCGAGTCATAAATAATATATATGTTTTTATGCCGCGCATTATAAATTATAAAATAAACATAGCGATGCGCTTCTTCTATTTATCAGTGTGTTTTAGTTGGACGTGTATCTTATACCAGTAGATAATCGCGCGGGTGAAAAAGAAGCACGGCGGAATTATATTGCGTTGCTGTCGTACGTTAGCGGATCGGTTTAAAAAGGTGAATTATATATGGATAGGCATATGAAAAACGCTGCTCGATGTACTGCTCGCGAATTAGCTGATTCCTTTTATTTTACTACCGACAAAATTGAATTCGAATCAGTGCACTCGATGACTTCTCTGTTCACTGGAACACATACTGTTTTTCTGTCACGCTTTTGTTTTTCTTTGCGTTTTGTTTTTTGTTAGAAAATGTTTCAGTAGTTTCAATGTCTTTTTTTTATTTTAGTTTCAGCGGAATTGTTTTTTGTTTATTTGTTTACTTGTTTTTATTTTTTGAAAGTTTGTAACTCTTTTTCGGTATACGCATTTCTCTTTCCGCGAAACTACATCTCATATTTTAAAATATTCTAATTGCTCGTATTAAAGTTCTCATCAGGGGGAAGAAATGAGAGTAATGGCGATGAGAATATTTTGGCGAAATATTTCTGGAATGTCTTGGGAATACTTGTCGGACATTTGGCAGAATACCACGGTGTCCCAGCCGTATATATATGACCCAAAATTGGATTTTTTTTTTCATTGTCTTTAGACATTCATCTTTATAATCAATAAATTGCAAATTTTATTCAATAATTGTTATTATTTTTCTAACTTCATTTAATGCAAAACAAGAAAATTTGATAGTGAATGTCCATTGCTCCAGTAAATTAATGTTGCTTTGCTCATAAAATTTACATTAAAAAAAACATCTGTGCTCTCATAATGCAACTAATGTTATCGAATCACATAACTTATTTTAATTGTGAAAATAGTTTGTCGATTCCAACAAAAAAATTTGAACATTCTAATGTTTTTCTTCCTTGATTACAATTACGTTTCACTATTAAAAAGTTAAAATTTACTTTTTTGAATATTAATTTTGGTAAATAATAAAATGTATGAAATATCAATATCTGCGAATAATTTTTTCGTGAGATCTGCACGCATAGTTTGAAAATAATTCAAAAAGTAACAACTAAGTTGAGTCGAAGGTTACTGGTAACCATATTTAACAAAATAAAAACTTCAATGTTTAAAAAATAGTCCTTGCTTTTCGAGTTAAGATTCAATAAACTTTTCTTTCCATTCTTGAATTATATTGATATTAATGAAACATGACGGCGAAACTTAAAAAACTTGTACGAATTCGTCTGAATCACAGTTTTGCAGAATCCTCGGCCATTTACGGCCTGGTCATGAATTTTCATACTCTTCTGTTTGATTTCATTGTTAATTGATGTTTTTTTTTTCAGCGGACGTCGTTTTTTTCTGTTTTCTCTCAGAATCCCAAATTCTCTTTTTTGCGTTGCACATGGTGGAGCAGTGTACAACATGGATGAACGAGATGTCTATCTGTCGGTGTCTGGTGGAAATGATCTGATGGCGTACGTGTACGGTTTACATAATAAATACTTACGCGTGCCGTTGACGTTTCTGCTGAGGATCTTGGGTAGCGCGCTGGAGGAATGGGTGCTAGCCGGCGGGTTGCTCGGCAGCACCACGATGCCCGGCGTGGCCGCACTCGTTGTCGTCGGCGCCGCGCCCTGCGTCACCGGCGAGGGCGTCGCGACTACCCGCGACGTTTCCTCCACCGTCGCTGCTTTCGCCTCCATCCAAGATCCAACGAGTTTAAGATTGCAACCCGCAAACGATATCCCATTCAGTGGACAGCGTCCGCGGCTTATTTTATCTCCACAATTGAGACCTAAAACAGACAAAAGTATGATTACAAAAGTTAAAAAAAAACAAGAATTATTGTAAATTGTAATTAATCTTAATTTTATGCTTTATGTCCAAAACGGCAAATTTTTTTGTAAACGAAAGTCAGTTTGGTTTAATCTAAATGTTTAACTGTTTAAGTTGTAAAACAATTTCAAAGATTAAAGATTGATGCGAAAAGAAGGTTAAAGATTTAATTTAAATTTTAATTTAAAATGAAAAAATTAATAAATTTGTCAGTAAGTAAATACAGCAAAATTTATCATTATCTTGAATAGAATAATTTTGTTGAAATATTTTTAGTGGTAATAATAATAGTTGAAGAGATAATTTCTTAATTGCAAATTGCAATATATGACATTCAAAAATTTCAAAGATCAATCTCGAAAGTTGACTCAATAAAATAATACAAATAATTGATTACACAATTTTCTATGGGACATGATTAGCCTAATTAACTGTAGTATTTTTATTTATAAATTGTGCAAAATAGTTTTTCATTGAAAAATTAGATACTTAAACGAGTAAACAAGTTGAAGGCATTTTTCTCGACTTATTTTGATTTTTGTCGTTCGTTTTCTAAAGTTTACATTACACTTGTCTGAAATTTGCTAGATCTCTCTCTCTCTCTCTCTCTCTCTCTCTCTCTCTCTCTCGCTCTCTCTCTCGCTCTCTCTCTCTTTCTTGTTGCGGTCAACGGCAAAAAGTTCCAAGTTTTCTTACACTCGCGATGAAAAAACGTAGAAAAAGTTTAAAAGATGACTGTAAAATTGTATGATATAAACAGGGAATGTCTCTTTGGAGGACGTTTGGACAACTATGCAAGAGAATCACCGAAAAAACATTGTTGTAAAACGTTCTTTTTGTCATCTCGAAAAACTTGTTTCCATCTCTCCGAAACTCAGACGAGCGCGCTTTTTTTTCCATCCCGTTTGCAACTTTTTCGAATTTGTTTATTAACTATTTTGACAAAAAAAGTACGAAATATCTATATAATGATGGCTCGGGCTTTCAGCTTCCAAGAATCGCTTTTGCAAAAATCAATGTACCTCGAGTGCAAAAAGCGATTTCCTTCATTCAAAAAACTGTGCGCAAACATTCATCATACGTACTTATTTTTCTCTTTTCCTTATAAGAGTTATATCTCAAACAAACTTCAACATTTCAAGACCAAAAAAACGATGCACGAGCAACTTTCACGCTCCGCGGTGGAAGTAGTATATAATAAATTCATTATAATAATTTGAAACCTCGATCCAGTTAGACTCGATATTTTTTGCCAACAATATTTTTTGTCCCCTTGCACACACCACATCGTCTCACACTTTAACAAAAATCTTCAAGATCCATCCGAACGAAAGTCTCTCTCTCAAAATATTTCAAAGATGTTCAACTTGAAAAATCTCTCAATATTATTATTATTATTCTTAACATTTTTACATGTTTTGTTTTGTTCAATTTTAAAGTACTCACATGTTTTTCACCAGCAGAAAAATTCCAGTTTGGTCGCCAAATGTCAAAACTTGTCACCCGACTTTCCCGGCGCGAGATAGAAAGAACAAACAAAGCCAAAACAAGAACAAAAAATGGAGTACCAAACAAATTAAAAGTAAGAATTTGATCAAACAAGTTTAATTTCGTTCATGCTCCAAAATTGCAAAACCAAATTCTATGTACGCGTGCAAATGCAATTGTTTTAACTTGTTCAAAGTTCACGCACACACGTAAAACCAAGGGACCATTGACAGATGCACGTGAGCGAGAGAGAAGGAGAGAGCAAGTGAGAGTTGCCGGCCGGCTATGTGTTCGCTAGGATGCGAAACGTATCGCACGACAGCGTGCCACACATTGTTTCGCGTCTCGCGGCGATCTCGCCGCGGGGAGCGAGCACCTCCCACTATACAGCCGGCGTGCAGCCCTTCCCCGCCGGGCGCTCCCTACCGGCGTGTCCCTTCGAGAGGTCCCACCCTGGGCCCGAGCGAAAAAAAAACCCTCGCTCACACCCCTGCGAGACGAGTGGCGTTGCACAAACGGAGCGGTGGGGACGAGCAAAAACATGCCGCTCTTTTCCTCCCGGAGAAAACACTACCCCCGGACAGCTTACCTACCTCAGGCACAGGGTTGGCAATTTTTTTTTCTCTTCTCTTCTCCCCATTCATCCTCTCTCAAGCTCTGAAGGGACGATCAGCCATTTCGACAGTGACCTTGTGTTGTTTGATCTCTAACGGTTGGCCGATTGCTGATCGAGGGAGAATTAAGGATGCGAATAAGTAAATGCTTTTATTTCAAGGCAAAATATACATCTAAAACGACGAAATTCGAATAAAATTATTAATTATTCATGAATGCATTATTAAGATTGTATTCATCCAATGTTTATAACAAATTATTTAACAAGTAAATTTATACTTCTGGAAACTGGTTCAGTAGATCTTGAGAAAACTTGATAACCGTAAATTACGGTAATTGAAATATTCATATTTCATTGTTTGTATGATTAATCAAAATTAAAAAGTGCAATGTTTTGCGTATGTTGCTATGGAAGGGAATTTTTTCACAAATGTTGTATAAGTATATTATTAATAATCCGTCTATTAATGCAAGTACGATTTTTGTTATTCTCTTGGTGTATATTCCCCTTAAATGCGAGAAAAATTGTGAGTTAAATGAAGAGAGAGAGAATAAAAGGTTATTGAATATTGGTAATTTTCAACCGAGATCAAAGACGTTTTTTTAGACGTGTGTGATATAGAACTTATTTGACATGTTTTATTATGTCAGGATATTTAATTAATTTGTGTTTATAATATGAAACAAGTGCTGTAATATTGGTTTTTTATTATAAATTTCTGCTTATAATTGATTGGTTGAGATGGTCACATGATTTTTAACGTTTTTATTCGTTTTATGATTACTCGAAAGTTACCATATGACTCGGTCAAAAAGGGGGGGGGGTTACTTGCAGATTGATTTGTAAAGGATGTAATTTTTTATAGAAAATGTGTTTAAATTATATTTAAAAAATACTTTAAAAATTGATTACAAATATATTAAGAGATAACTCAAAAATAAAAATTAGAATCTGGTAATATTAAACACGAAAAATATATAATTAAAAATAAGATAGAACATTGATACAAACAGTCGAAATAGAATTTTCCAAACATATAGTAGTTAGTTGTTAGTCTTTAAGATTTCGATCAAATTTTATTAATAATCGTCAAAATGATCATCCGATAGAAATTTAAGAACTATTATATGCAAATTTTGGATTAAAAAATGTTAATTTATAAAGAATATTAGAATTTGTTTAATAATTAACAAATTACATTTTCAGTTAGTATGTGAATTTCTTTTTGTTTTCATCTAATTCTGACATTTTCACTTATCGCTAGAACTATCCTAAAATGAAAGAGGGTTTTGATTAAAAAACAAAATGTTCATTAAAAAATTAGAAGAAAAGTAATCTTTTTTTATATATACAAAATTATAAAGATAATAAAATATTAGATCAGAGTGCGAAATAATGTATAAAAAAAATAAAAACAAAATTAGCAAAAATCAATTGTTATAATTGAAACAATAGATATTTTATTTTACTGTAGGATTAAGATTATTTCAGTCAAGTTCATTGTTGAGTTTTTGGGTAATAAAAATAATAAATTTGTTAGTTATAAAGGTAATTTTTACATCAAAATAATGTTCCTTTTTTTAAATTTCATTTTGGAAAACTAAATTTTTCAAACATTTTCTACGTTTAAAAATGATTTCGAGTAGATCAATGAACTCATTTACGGTACAATTTTATAGTAATGATTGTTCACAACTCCAATAAGTTTAGTATTCTTCCTGTAAGTCAAAATAAATATTTATGAGCGTTTATATTTTGATATAACTATGACACTATTATAGTATAAGTAGTCATTGAATCAAATCATAATTAAAATCAGTATTTAACAAATTTTCAAACTAAATTGTTTACTGAATCATTTTGTTTGAGTTTTTTTAATTCTTCTATTTATAAATAGTATAAAATAAAAAGCATGTCAGACCTGAAGAACTTGGTACATATACACATCGAGTTGGAAACAACGACCGAAAACTAAATTTCGAACTCGCACAAATGAACTCAAACGATGGCAATCTCGTCAATCCGCGGAATGCTTGGAATAGTTTCGCAGCCGCGTGTTTTCGTTTCTGGACAAGCCAGAAAAACCGTTCTTTCCTCGGGTGCGTTTTTGCACGTCGCTATAAAATGTACATACAAGGTTTTCGTTTCTAAATGTTTAATCCGACGAAGACCGTTTTTCGTGTCAGCTTCTTCTTTGCTTTCTTTTTCAGTCGCGCTCATCGCTGATTCGTTCTGCCAAAAGGGCGTTGTGATCTAGAAGAAACGTCGCCCCTATTTTTGCTGTGCAAAAAAAAGCTCCGGAAGCCGGTAGGGGTGGGGGGACGGGGGTTTTGCACGCGGACCGTTACATTGCATTGCGAAAAAGCTTTTTGCAACGAAACTCCGGAGGACCTCAGAGAACAGAGAAAGAAAAAGGATAATAGAGACGGGTGCAAAGGAAACGGTTGCGTCGTCCTATGTATACCTCGCGCTCTTCTTTTTTTTTCCTCTCTTTTCTTTTTCCTTCTCGCGCGTTCGTATTGATCAATTTAATATTATTATATTATATAATCATAATGTTGAATTTTTTTAAAACAGCGCACGTCAACGCGCTCGTTCAGTTGAAACAAACTGGTGCGCTATTTATTTATATCCGCATTATTTTTTATTTCACCCTCGCAAGCCCGGCAGCTACAATGCGCGAACACGAAAAAACCGTCGTTCGGAAAATAGCCCTTACACGGAAACATTGAAAAAAATGAAATTTCATATTTATTTATAAATTCATGGGGCTTTATTTAAAAAATCGATCACATTCTTTCGCGCTGACATGTTTTTTTCCTCGTTGTCTTTGTTAAATGAATGATTAAATTGTGATTAACTTTTTATTAACTGAGTCGAAGAAAACGTAATTGTAAAAGAGTAATGACAATATTTTTTCATTTGGTCAGGTGAGTGAAAATGTTTTGTTTGCATGAGAAGTAATTAAGAAAAAAAAATTCCATTTTACATGTTCTCGCGAGGAAATGAAAAACACTTTAATGCGTTTGGAAAGAGAAAAAAGGGGGAACGGAGCGTAAAAAAAGTCCTGAAATATGCAAATTAAAGAAACCTTTGGCTGCCTTTTCTCAAAGGGGAGCGCGCTGATGACCAATTTTTTGACCACGTTTTCGTGACACCGTGAGAATAAGGAAGTTTAAGCAAAAAAAGCGCCCGAGCCCCTTCACGGCGGTGTCGCGTAAGAAAAAGGGATCATCGACTAACGAGGCAGATGCTTCACGCGATCAAATACAGGCCTTTTCGTACATAAAACATGTTTTTATTTATTATCAAAAAAAAAAAAAAAAATAAATTTTCTTTTCAATTACAAAATATCACTTTCACATTTAATTACAATTGGCAAGACATGCGAGATTCTCGGTTAATTTTACAAATAAACTTTCGAAACTGGAAATTCAATTTTTCGTGAAAAGCATTTGTGTTGTAAGAAGTCAAATTTTCGCCCTTAAATTATACATTTCTTGTTGTTAAAATTAAGTTAAAAAAGCAGTCGTACAAAAAGTTAAAGTATTTAGCATCATTAAAAAAGTTTAAACTATAAAAAAGTTTTTTTTTTTAACTTAAGTACTATACATTATTTTCGTTTCGTGTAAAATAAGTAAACTTAGGAACATGGGTGCAAATGTTGAATCAAGATTAATGAGAGCCCAAAACTTTCATCAACAATTTTGTGACTAATAAAGTGAATTGAAAATTATATGGTTAGCAAATAAAAATAAATGCCTAGTTTAAAATCGATGATACAAAAGTTAGTACGAATAAATATTATCACTAGATCGTTTACGTTATTCAGTAACAATTATTGCAGCTATAGAAATTCGGTTACAATTCTAACCTACACCTAATCATAAATTCATAGCTTCGGCAAATATTTTGATTAACCTCTAATATATTACTTTTCTTACTTTCGAAAAAAATAAACGTTTATTGAATTAAAAAAAATTTAAGATTGCTCAAGTTTTGAACATTGAATAAACAATATAACATTAAAAGGAAGTTTGTGTTTTTGCATCTTATTATCACTCTCGAATCATGGACTATGCAAAATATTTGTTTTCTTAGCTGTGTTCGATTAGATCTAAGTATAAAGCTACAGTCTCAAACTACAGTCAATTATTAAAATGCACTTTCTGACGGCAGTGGTTCAGGCGTAAGGCACGCGCTCGTTTCTTAATAAATCATTTTTCATTGCAACATTCGTTAGTCCGTTCTAAATATCTCTTCATTCTATTATTATTAGTTAATAAAAAAATATGCTTATAAAGGAATACATCGGGTGGATTTCTTCTTCTGGACTTGGTTGAAGTCGGTGGGATGTTATCCCTGACCAAAAATAAAGACAAAGTTTCGGCTCACACACAGCCGTACTCGTACCAGACGGAATTGCCCCCTTTGCCTTCTTTAGGAGGTGAATCAACGAGAACTTCATCAGAGCCCAGATCTTTTACTGAATCCGTGTTCTTTGTTTCATTGATTACTGCCGATACTTTGTTATAGATCAGGTATGAACGTGCATCACTCGATGGTTCGGTTCTGCTGTTAGAATTTGTGTGGATGGATGGGCCTTCGTCGCTACATTGGAAAGGGTCGTCGATTGAAGACCGTTTGTCTGACTAAAAAAGATAAAGCAAAGAGTTAAGAATTGAAAATAGAGATTTTATTATTAGTTTTGTTTTTAATCTTTGAAAGATCTTATAAATGTTTTCAAACTTACCCCTAGGTGCGTGGACGCTAGATCATCATTATAATAGACGGTCTTTCTACTCCCAGCGTGTCCTAAAACCATTGGATCGACAATATTACTGGAACCTAGAAAATAAACTAGATTTACTCTTTAAATCAGACCGATTTGGCAATGCAAAATTCTTTTTTTCGAAAACATTGTGCAAACGTTGACAAAAAGAAATTCTTTCGAAAGTAAGGGGAAAAAACTTACTTGGCAATTGATGATCTTCGACACTTGCGTCCGAATCGTTGCCACCGGATTCTGATTCATAAATCTTACTGTCGAACTGCTTGGAGTCTTCCGCCCAAGATCGCCGATTCTAAAATCACAATTTTTGGTGATAAAACACTTCTAGGAATGATACACGGCGTAAAATTCAAAATAAAAGTTTGAACGAAAACTTACTTTCAAAAAGTCGGAACTAGCTTTTCGCATTTTTCGAACAATGCTTGCACCAAAACTCTTTCTGTAATTAAAATAACAAATGTTACTCTACTTGGTTCAACATTTATATCGTGAAATTTCAATTACAATCAATTTGTTTTTTTAATTTCATTAACTTACTTTTTTCTGGAACAGCTTTCCAGTTTGCGATAATGTTCCATTATTTTTTCCTCGAGTTTTTCTTTTTGTCGATACACATGGTTCAATTTGTCTCTACAAAATAAAATTTAAAATAAGCATCACTGGTGAATTTTTTGTAAGTTGGGAGAAATTTACACTTACGTGTACATCTTTTCCTCAAGGTGGTGATGCTCTTTATCTTCGAGCGAGTGTGTTAATAATTCGTGGTATTGATTGAACAGCAACGATATGTGCTCCATCAAGGAACGTCTATCATTATCTAATCCAGAATTAATTTCAAGTAACATCTACAAAATCATGAAAAATAATTTCAATGAGATATTTTACTTTAAATCAAACGTTTCATCAAAGCTTTAATATATTTTATCCTTAATCATAATTTACTAACTTTACACTTATCGCTCATTTTGCTATTTGTGAGTTCCAAGTTCGACAGTTTCTCATCTTTCCCTTGCATCTCGCCTTGCATTTCTATTTGTCTCACACTCAGCCTGTTGTTTTCATCTCTCGTTTTCTTGTAATCTTCCTGCAAGTGTCTGTACTCAAGTTTTATCTTTTCGCTTGTAGTAAATAAGTTGCGGAAATCTTCCTGTAATTGGCAGAAAAAAAAGAAATCGATTATTTTCTAACCTAATTTGGATAAAACTTTAAGATAAACAAAAAATAATAATGTTAATTAAAAATACCTTCAGCTTTGAATGCTCGACTCTCAAGTTGGAAAGACTGTTTGCATTATTGATAAGAGCGTCTCTTTCATTCTGCAGTGCCTTTATCTTTGACTCACAAATTTCGCAGGTCTCGCGGAGTAAACGCGATTCGTTCTTAACGTCTCTCAGATGAGTTTTCAGCGCTTCCTTTTCGCGAAGTAGGTTCTCGTATTCGTTGTTCAATTGTTCATGCAACGATTGAAGTGTAACTTGATCGTTAAGCAGCTCGCTATGTACTCGTTGTTGGGTTGCACGTTCTTTCAAAAGCTATAACATTACATGATGTAGAAATTTTTATCTACATTCTAATTACGATTCTCAGAGAAAAATTAAATTTAAAAAAAGTGACATTAAAATGTTAGTTACAATAAAACTTATCTAAAACAGTAAAAAGTAAATAATATTTAAATTACATCCATTTCAAATTGAATGTTGCGGTAAAAATGATGATTAAAATTACTTGAAAGTGAAAAAAGTGCACTTTTTGTGTAAGCGCAATTGTGACGTGTAAGCCAAAATGAAAAACTCACTACATCTTTTTCGGCTACTAATTGGGAGTTAGCGAGTTGTAAGGCAGCGTGTTGGCTTGTCAACGAGGCACTTTGCGATTCTAAAGTGGTAATATAAACCTGTAATTTGGCATTATCGGTTTGCAAGTTTTCCGAAGCGGTTTTCAGATCTTCCAATTTCTGTATCAAGTTATCCTGTTCTTTCTGAAATTTTTTTACCAAAAATAAAAAATTTTGTTTTGCATTTTAAATTTATTTTTTCGTTTTATTTTTTAGATACTTACCCTCAGAGTTTCAACTTCTTCTAACAAGTTACTGTTATCTGGATTGACACCAAGTAAATTCGTGGAAACTTCAGTTGCACCTTGATTAGCATTTTCAGACGGGCTTGATTTTTTAATCAGAGTTTCAATTGCTGGCAACTTAACCATTCTGGAATTTTTATTTCATTAAATTTTTATTACACTGATTTGATTTTATTAATTTTGTTAAACTTACCGGTCATAAATTTCATCTAATGGTAAGCTCAACAAAGAATCCA
Organism: Trissolcus brochymenae; assembly: GCA_030523145.1. Classification (NCBI taxonomy): domain Eukaryota; kingdom Metazoa; phylum Arthropoda; class Insecta; order Hymenoptera; family Scelionidae; genus Trissolcus; species Trissolcus brochymenae. Next base: position 47,828 of record JAQQRF010000562.1, read on the forward strand.
CGTCCAAACCAATCTGCTCCAAAACTGTATGCAACTGTTGGGTATTCAGTTTTTCAGCGATCAAATTTGACTGCAAAGTTTCCAGCGTTTCTCTATCCATTGCAGCTCGCGAGTCCAGTTCCTTACTTGATCTCTCGATTTCTTGCAACCTGAGAATGAAAATTAAAAACAAAATCATTTGAAATACTATCAATTTTTTCCATTTCGTAAAATTTTTCACAGAAATAAGTATGGTATAATTTACCTTTTGATATTTTCGTTTGAATTTTCCACCTCTCGTTTGAGCTCTTCCACTTTTCTTTCCAAACATTCAATCGTATTTGTGTATTTATCCAGAGAAACATCTTTTTCCTTAAAAAAAAAGATCACTCAGTACTGGTTAACAAAATTGTAGTTTATTTTAGACTTGATTATTTTTACCTCAATGATTTCTCGATACTTATGAACGTCTCGAATAGCTGTTTCCTTGTCTTTTTCCAAAGCAGCAATTTTCGATTCAAGTTCGGAGCACTTGGTCTTGAGATCGTGAGCATCGCTTTCAATACACTTCAATTTTTCAAGCTGTTGATTAGCAACTTCCAATGAACGCTCCTGATCATCAGCTCGTTTTTGCACGCTTTCCAATAACAATTTGATGCGCTGCTTTTCCTTAATCACAGCTTCACAGTTCTTTTCTAACTCTAAAATCTTCGAATGGTTCGTCTGCAAAGAATTTGATTCAAATATAAACTTCACCATTAAAACAAAAAAAACATTGATATAAGGGGATAAAAATCTAACTTGAATTTCTTGCTGCTGTTTTTCGGCATTCGTTCTTTGCGATTTAAGCGAGCTTTGCAACTTTTTGTTTTCTTCAAGCATCTGTTTACAAATTGACTCAAGGTCCAAATTTTGTTGCGACAAACGTTCGCTGTTGTCGTTCAAAGATTCAATCTTGATTGTCAATTTTTTCTTCTCTTTTTCCAGTTCCAATACTCGTGACGAACTTTCGTGGAATGAATTTTCTTTAAGTGATTCGATTATTGTGTTCAATCGACGGTTTTCTAATTCCAATTTTAAAGCCCTAGCTTGTGCGCTGTTTGATAATTGATCCGACAATCTGTTGTCTGTTGTAACTAAAAAAAAAATAATAATGAAATAAATGAAAATATACTGTAATTTCCTGAATCTTAAATTTTGAGGAAGAAGAAGTACCAGGTTCATCCGAATCACTGATCTGTCCTGCCATGGCAGCCTCGCTCGCCACCGCTTTAGTTAAACGTTGCAGTTGAGTGTTCTCTTCGCACAATTCTTGATACTTTTCCTTGTCCGCCGCACGCTCAAGAGCAACGTCATTCAAAAGTTGTTTGTACTTCAGAATCTCCGACTCCAGTTCCAAAACTTTATCCGCACGCCTTCTCGAAGCTGAAAGTTGTTCTTCGAGCATTTCACGTGTCTCCATCAAAACTCTATTGTCTTCACGTAGCTCCTCAATGCGGGTCTTGTAGAAATCAATGTCAGTCATTTTTTCCCGATAGCGTGCAACTTCCATTTCCAAGCGATCAGCTCGTTCTGCCTTTTCAATCACTACGTCAAGCTCGTCACGATAAGATTTTGCGTTACGAGCTTCCAAAATGAGTTCCTGGTTCTGTGAAACATTTTCATTAATTTATTTTACAACAAAATAAAATTAAAATACCTTTTTGATTGTCGTTGATGACTCACCTCCAATTTAAGTTTTGCCATGAGCCCTTTGTTGTGTTCCAGCTCTTCCTTGCACTCCAATAATGCTTCTGTTTTTTCCTCGCTATAAAAAAGAAATTTATTTAATAATAAAAATTATTGTATTTACAAAATGTTAGGAATTGTTTCAAATCATTATATATTTGTAAATGCTTACAGTTCTTGTCGTTGTTTTCGAACTCTGGATTTCCAATCAGCCAATTCCACAGCAAAATGATGATTGTCCTCCCTCTCAGAACGCGTTTTGCTTCTCTTAATTTTGCTTTTATCCAGATCATCTTCACTTGTATTCATATCAGCCTGATCTCCCGTTTCGTTCAAAGCAGCAACACTTTTCCATTTCTATGAAGTGTGAATCATATATAAAATTAAACAGTTACAACTAATTTTCAAAAATTGTCTAACAATTTACAGAATCTTCACCTCTTTGTATAAATTTTTCTCCTGTATAATTTTTTTGATCTCAGTGAATAAACCTCCCATGCTGACACTTTCCATAGCATCTTGAGTTAGAACAATGTCTTGACAATCAGTAACCTATATTTAAATAAATCATATCAATTTTGATTTTACTTTTAAATTGAAAATTAATAAATATAAAATAAAAAAATTATAAAATTACTTTTTTAATGCAATCAACAATGGAAAGTTGTGTATCAACATTCAGGGTTTTAATTTTGGTGATGAATTTTTCTTTGTTTGGACACTGCACAGCACAACCCAGAAGGAGCAACAATAACAGGCTCATCTCCCCAATATGAGATTCCGGTTCAGTTCCTAATTTCTTTGTGTCTGGTAATTTGAGGATCACATGGCCAAGTTCTTCCTCGTAGAATTGTTTCATGTTGTCCACAACAATCTTGAGATTCTTTATTCTTTGTATTGCATTCCCTCCACTAGGTATCACACCATCATGTATTGGTTCTGGATCGCTAATCAATTGTTTGAAAAAAATATTAAATTCCATTTTTTTCGTCGTTGTTTGTTGTTTTATTTTTTCAAGAATTAATTTTATTATTCATTAAGTGGACAAATTACTTACATCTGAAGAAAAACATTGTGCAACAACTGTCCATCCACCAAGTCATCGTAACTTGTCAGAATGGAAGGATCCTCCAGACAGCTGATAAACTAAAAAAAATACAGTTCAAAAATGTTAATCAATTTTAACTGTCAACTTGTAAAACATTGTTTTGAAAATTATACTCGCAATTGTTTATCAACAAAATTAGACATGGTTGATCAACAATGACACGAGTAAACAAACAAAACAATAAAGGGTGAAAAATTGAGGTTAAAGTTGACAATATCACTCACCCAGGTGACCAGAGGTCCCGTGAGAAGTTCGTCAACCTGTGCCGAAGCCATCATCGTTGCTGATTTATCCCATGCGCATCATTTTTCATTCGAAAGCAGGTTTTGGTTGCAACTCGCGAGGTTTTACAATTCACACATAAAGATTTGTCAAGCGAGCATTCAGTTCTTTTCTCTAATTACCTCTCATAAAAAGCTAAAACACTGTTCATACGAACTTCTTCGTGGTTGGAAATGAAGGGTTACAAAATTAAGTCTAAGGACACTTTGAAAGTGAAGAGAGATGTTTACAAAGGTATCGGTCGTACGAGATGATGATATATTTTCACTCCTTTTCTCTCTCGTCATTATGGTCTCTCCTTTTGCGCATGTTTATTTTCACGGCAGACCAATTGGGCAACAGCGCGCGAAATTTAATTTCTTGGCCTCTCATAAATTCAATTTCAGCCATTTTTACAGATTAACATTTTTGACAGATGTAAGTTCATTAAGTTTTCATCAACTGAACTGTTAAAAACAATAACATTTTATAAATCAGAAAAAAACGCTATATTTTTCACGATAAAATTTAATATTTGTAAGTTATCATATAACTTTAATATAAAAAATATTAAAATTTAGAATTAATAAAATCAACTCATCCTGAAAATAATAACTTATTTTATAGACTAAAAAATAGTTATGAGTAATTTGTGAATAACAATTTAATAATTTATTCAAATTAATAATATTATTAGTTTTATATTAAACCAATGAGACTCTTAATATTCCATTGGTTTTTTATTTTAGTTTCAATTTCATTTCGGTTATTCATTTTCAATTTTGTTCTTTTTTGGATCGCAAGTTAAAATTTGAGTTTTACGAACGCGCAACCTGACGAGTTGACTACCACTGGCAATCTCAAGTGCCAATCTTCAAGTAAGTCGGTGCAGTCATTAAATGCACGAAAATCATACTTCAGCATGGAGCAGAACTGTCAGAATTTAAATTTAGACCCGAAACATCTCCTCGGCCAGTTGAACACCGCGAGAAATGAGATAAACAATTTGAGGTAAGTCAATAATTTTTAACATCAATGAAGATCACAAATCAGAACATCTTCCAGGTTCCTTTTTAACCTCACTCCAAAATCACTGTTTATTTTATAATAAAAAAATAACAGTTTTCAACAGTCCCATGGTGTTCAGACAAGTATTCATCTTTACCTAAGAACAATCTAAATGTCAAATTTACATTCGTATAAAATAAACTATAAATAAAGTTACTGCAACAAAAGTATGTAATTTAATTACAATTTTTGATCCTCATTTCTATTGTTTTACTTTTTAGGCAGCAGATAAAGAGTTTGAAATACATTTACGACAAGGACGTAGACAACATAAAAAGACTCTTAGGCCTATGCTCCGAAGGTGTGTCGATCTGCACGCCTCTTGTCAATTCCGAGGACCAGGCAGGACCGAGCAACAACTCGGACGATGACAGTTTGAAATTTAAACCGATCGGTGTTATTTCGACCTGGTTCCCTAGCAAAAGAGCTACTCCAAGGCAGCCAGGAATATGTGAAAAAGCTCCGGGAAAAGTGACTATTTTCAATACCGTTTTTACTAATCCCGAACATGCTCTTCAGGGACTCGATGAGTTTTCACACATGTGGTATATATGTTATTTCTTTTTCATTTAAATTTATGTTATTTAATATTTGTTCATTTTATAAATGAAATAACATTCAATTTCTTTTACTTTCAGGATCCTTTTTCATTTCCATCGTAACGATTCGACTCATGTGCGAGCAAAAGTGTCTCCCCCCAGGTTGAATGGCACAAAAACCGGTGTTTTTTCGACACGATCTCCCCACCGTCCCTGTCCAATTGGTCTCAGTCTAGTTAAGATCACCAAGATTGAACGAAACGTTATCTACTTTGAGGGCGTTGACATGGTAGACCAAACTCCGGTGCTGGACATCAAACCGTACATCCCCCAGTACGATAGCCCTCTCCATGTGGAGAAACTGCGTATTCGCCAATCGGATGGAAGCGAACTGGAATCCACGAATCATGTGAGAATGAAATCGTCCGAGAACTCTCTGCCTAACTCCGATCTCTCCAACTCCACAGCAGATTCAGGTGTTTCGAGTTTGAATCTCTCCGAACTGCAGATCAGGAACTCCGTGGACGTTTCCAGGGATGAGGAACTGGCCTTGAGACTCCAGGCGGAGGAATTCCAGGCTGGAGGGACGCCAGAATTTGATTCATCGAGGATCATCGACTCAATGGAGGATAGAAACGAGGAACTTGGAGGAACGGGAGAGGTGAATGGAGATAGTCTGGACAGCCTGGATGGCGAGGGGGTTACTGAAGATGCTTTATCCAGAAGCTCAAGGTTGCTGGATGGCGCTGATGGCCCTAGTACCGTCTGTGGCACTGATGTCGATCTGATCAATCGACGAACCTTGACGTCAAGGTATAAAAACGAATTTAAAATTACAAATAGAAAACAAATTGGAAATTCTTAATTGGAAATGGGAATTGAGAAATGGCTCCCAATTAAGGTTCTTTGGTGAAGAAATAAAATTTGTTCAATTTTTTGTATTATTATCAAACCATTTCATTAATAAAAATGAAATTTATATTTTAAAATGATATAAAATTAAAATTCTAAAACACAAATTAAAAAACTGAAATTTGTACGATTATAATATCGTTTTATTTATTTTTAGACTTGACAATTCTCCTGTAAGGATGGGCGTACGTGAAGCTCCAGATGGAGAGGAAGGATTCGAGTCGCAAAGTCTGACCCCGTCCCAAACTGTGCCAAACATTCAGACAGCAGCTCGTATCCCATACGGTGTGACCTCTGAGAGTGCAAGCACTGCCTCGACTCCGAGCGTCGAGGTTTGCAACACACGAATTGAGAACAATCACGCAGATGTTCGTGTTCCCGACTGGATATCGAGGCCCCAGACCTCCGCCCTCTCGGTGGTCTTCCACGAAGGGGCGCTGATCCAAATGAACGAGATTCTCGACGACAAAACGGAGGAGGAAAAGCGGGCCATTGAGAATGTGTTGAAAGAAGATCCTCGATCGGTCTATCTGAGACAGCGCTGGGGAAATCAGTTTTACACTTTTCTCATCCACGATTTGCATATCACGTGTCGGTTCGACGACGCTCGCCGAATCGTCACAGTTTTCCAAGTCCGACACGCTGGTAGGGTCTGCGAGTGCGGAGAACCCGAGTGGCAATGCTTAGGACACAGTCCTCTTGTGTGAAAAGGAAAACGGCGACGAGAATCAAGATGCTTATTTGAGGGAGATCAGAATTGTAATTTAGTTTTTAAATAATTGTTGATACTTTTACATAAGTTTATGTAGTTGCAACCTGGATGGTTGATGAGTTTGTTTCACTGGTAATTCACAGAATTATCAGAATTAGTTTGATAGAGGACTATTTGGTGACTTCGTTTTATTGTAAAGATTTTTTTCTTTTTAAGAACACATTTTTGAGTAATCGGTGTGATTTAAGCGGCAAGTCCCTTAAAAGTGCACAACTTATCGATTGAAAGTACTTATTGTAAAGAAAAAAAATGCAGTATTACCAGCAATAGGTTTTACGAAAAAGCTTTATAGATGATTATTAATTAATCACAACGTGAACATGAAAAATTGTGAAAGTGAAAAGAGCTTTCGAAATCTTTGACTCGACGATTTAGTAGTAGAGAACTGCGAATTAAGTCCGCCCTGTTTCTATTAATTACAATTATTCCTCCCTTTATAAGACTGATTAACTTTTTCTGTGAACTTTCGATTCAACTTGCGGATTGTTGAAACGATACAATTTTATAATTTTTGAAAATGCACAATCATAAGCTTATCGCATGCACGAGGAACCTTTTATAAATTGTATACGTTTTGAAGTATTTTTATAAGAAGGCAAATCTATGATTTGAAGTTGCATTTATTTGTCTTATCACTCGAATTTTCATTCGTTCAATTCGTCCTCTTTTTCTACGGCTCTATTATTTGGTCAATTATATTCAAATTTATTAGAAGATTAAGTTTTGAAGCTTTAGATCTCATCGCTAATGCGTTATTTAGTCGATAGTGTTGTATTATTGCTTAAAATGATAAACAAAATTGCCCTGGATCTGGATAGTGTTCTATAATGTTGACATCTATTGATGAATCACATTTATCAGCTTGAGATTATATTAATAATAAAACAATTGAAAAAAAAACTCAATGCTTTTTTTTTCCAAAAGGTTTTACTTATTTATCAAACATGTAATCACCGAAAAATTCAATTATTTGAACAATTTGTTTATTTTTAATTTGCATTGAAAAACGAAACTACAAACTTTTTTTTAGCAAAGATTGAATTTTGTCATTGTTTTGTTTGTTAATGTTATTATCTATTTATCAGGTCACCCCGAAAATTGTTCTTTTCAATTTGACACTGCTGTTTTAAATTTGTGATTTCCTTGAAAATTTGCAAAAACGTTTTTTAATTATTTGAAATTGAGACAGATTTTTATAGTTTATAAATTATGTTTATTATTGTATTATCAACCATCTCAAAAGTGACCCACAAAATCCGTCACTGATTGCAAAACAACACCCGATAACTTGTTCGGTTCGGTTCGGATCGTTTCATCCGCCACTGATAATTCCATTGTAAAGTCAGCAGCGATTGGTTATTTTCACCCCAAACCCTTTTCGGAGAAGGGAGGTCGGGCAATCGAATATAAGGGGGAAGCGGTGGCATGCATTTCGCGCGTTGACGGTCGGCCGCAGATCTCGTTCCAAATTATCAATCGTACTTTTGCCACGTACAAAGTCGCAAACCGCCGAGCGACTCTTCGTCCTACAACTGTTTTCATCCGTTGCACATCACGAGCGGCGACATGTCCGTCATGGGGAAGGTGAGTTGTGACGATCCGCGTTGAAAAATCACCGCCGGCGCCGAATTGCTCCGTCCTCGTCGCCGCATAGGGCCGCTTTCACTCCAAATTTACTACCCTTGCCATTTTTTCGCAAACCTTATTTTGTTTTTATATTTCGTTTACACCTTTTGTAACATTTTGTACAGTCTTTTTTTATCATTTTGAGTGTTTTTTTTTTTTTTTTTTTTTTTTTTTTTTTTTTTTTTTTTTTTTTTTTTTTTTTTTTTTTTTTTTTTTTTTTTTTTTTTTTTTTTTTTTTTTTTGTTTTCTATTTTTTCATAAAGTAAGTATATAATTTCAACTATGATATTTTCATACTGTTTATGTGTTCAATTTAATTGTGAATTTGTAATTTAAATTTGATTTTTTTTATTCAACTACTTTTGTTTTGTGGCATTTCTTTTAGTTGAATCGGTAAATATTATTCCATCGTTCTTGTTTAACGAAACAGCATCTCGAGAGTGGAAATTTTCAGGAATTTATATTCTCATATCAAGTTCTTTAATGAGATTCATATTTATCGGCTTTTAAATCGCAATAAAAAGGTTTGACATAAGTTTACTTACCTGTAAAAAGGAAACTTATAAAAAAACGAACTAAAAAATCAAAAATAAATTATAACTAATAGTTATTATACAAATACAAATTTATACAATTGTTTGTTTTTAGCCTGTCCTCTATTCTTATTGGCGGAGTTCTTGTTCCTGGAGAGTACGAATTGGTAGGATAAAAACATAATAAATAAAAAGTATTTCTAGTTTATAAATACAATATCAAATTAATTTCATACTTTTATTTTGTAATTTGAATTTCAGCTCTGAATTTAAAAGAAATTCCTTATGATATAAAACCAATAAGCTTGGTCAAAAGTGGAGGAGAACAACATAGCAATGAATTTCGTGAAATTAATCCAATGGAGCAGGTTCCAGCACTCCATATTGATAATCACACTCTCATCGAATCTGTGAGTATACTTACAAAAAAACACACACATACAAAAAGAAAGAAAGTAAAAACAAGAAGTCAACAATCTTGAAAAAAATCCTTGTTTTATTCAATTTTTAAAATTTTTGACAAACAATCGAATAATATGACACAACTCGGTTTCATTATTGATCACGTTATTGTTTATTCATAGTAATTAATTAATACAAACAGAAAAATGTATCATACACAAGTAACATACACATAGCGATAAGAAAATAAATTTTGTTATATACAATTTAACAGTGACACAAATCAACACTCATGGTTGAACAATACAAATACAAAAGTAAAAAATATATTGACGCAACTTTATTATTCGATCCACAGTTGAACATATTACAATATCTGGAAGAAACAAGACCGCACCGGCCGTTATTGCCGGCCGACCCGGTGAAACGAGCCAGAGTGCGTGAGATATGTGAAGTTATTGCTAGTGGCATACAACCTTTACAGAATTTAGTTGTACTAATTTACGTAGGAGAAGAACGTAAGAAGGAATGGGCACAGCATTGGATCACCAGAGGCTTTACAGGTATTATTTGTCAACACAACATCTGTAACAGATTTTAATTTGCAAATTTTAATTATTATTTAACAAAAATGATTCAATTGATAAGACTTATTTTTTCTCGCTTTTGTTCGTTTTGTTTTGAAATGACTTTTTAACGGTAAAAGAAAAGTACCAAAACAAATTTTAACTTATGTATTATTAAAAATACAACAGAATGAAATTAAAAATGACAAACATATTTCTGATTAATATAATAAAATGATAGCAAATTGAATTGCAAAATGAAAACGACACAATGTTTTTCATAGGCAATTCACTGTTCCCTCATTCGGTTTTCCGTTTTTGTTAATTTTCCTCGCGCTTATTCGTGATAAATCATTTCTTTGAAAAATAAAAAAATATGAAATTATTATTTATGAAATAAATAAAGAAACTTTGCAGAAAATAAAAACTCGAATAGAAATCAAAATGTTGCAAGCAATTGCATGAAAAATTATATATTTTTTAAAAACATTTTACTTTGAAAAAGGGGACAAAAAGTTGATTGATTTATGAAAAAAATCAAAACGTACTGTTTTAGCGGTGGAAAAATTATTGTCGTCGAGCGCCGGCAAGTACTGCGTTGGGGACGAGATCACGTTGGCGGACTGTTGTCTGGTGCCGCAAATCTTCAACGCCCGAAGGTTTCACGTCGACTTGAGACCATTCCCGACGATCCTCCGAGTGGACCGTCACCTGGAGAATCATCCTGCTTTCACCGCAGCTCACCCCAACAATCAGCCCGACTGTCCTCCCGAGGCGACTAAGTAGCAAGCAAGGCAGACCACCCTCTTTCTCTTCTAAATCACGATGGAAGAACAAGAGAGGTGGTCCGGGTCCCGCGCGCGTGACCAAACAAGGCCCGCAACTTGTCTCATCTCATTTATTATTGCGATTCGACGGTTCAAAGTTGCATGCGATTCGCTATCTAAAATTAAAAATTACCCACCATTAAGGTTTCACGACCATCAAAATGTTTCACTTTCAATATTATTTTTTTATGTTCAATTTGCATGTCAAAATGTTTCTCTCTCTATAAAAATCTTATTTTCTTTTGTTCATAAAAACAAGCTGGTGTTCCTAAGATGAAACTTGCAATTTGCTATGATAATAATTTGTTACAGTAACAAATTGCAAATCAAAGAGTTTTTTTATATGGTTTCATAGGGAGAGATTACAGTTTCACATACACAATAATTTTTAAAATAGTTTGGAAACAATAATATAACAATAATAAATCGACATTTTGTTGAAGTGAAGCTGATTTTTCGCTTGGCTGAAATCAGTTTCAATATTTGATGGAAAAATTGTTATTAGCCCAATGCAACTTTTCGACAGTGATAACAATGTATTAAGGTGCATTGAAAAGTATGCTGGAAAATGATGCGCGAAATTGGAGTTACAAGTTAAGAGGCTCACGATAAAGATGCTTCTATTTATAAATGAAACGTTCAATGTGCAATCAGGTTTCACAATATAAAAACATCTTTTTTTCCTTTTCATCGTTGATTCTTTTATAAATAAAATCTACTTCAATTATAATGCCAACTTTAAGATCCGACTGTTCATCTTACGAACATTACTTTTATCGTTTGGACTATTATAAAAGTTTCATGGGGCTGTTTTTTCTAATATATAAATTTATAAATTGTAAAACAAGATTGTATTGTAGTCAAATTGTTTAAGTTCAATTAATCAAAATCAATTTTTTTTTTTTTTGGAATCTTTAAAAGATGTATCGTGAAACCTTATTTTGAATAAAATTTGCAATAATCATAACGACAAGATGATCAGGCCGCGTTTCATCACGCCGGGTCCAAATGAGCAATGTTCATTTTGTGATTTGTATTTGTCTTCAAATTTTCATCCCACTTTTCGAAGCTTCGATTTTTGGGTTGATGATGATGAACTTTTTTCATTCCTTCCTACGCTTCATTTTTGTACGCTTTTATTTTGATTCACACCGCTAGAAATTGTAGATATTGAATGGGAGCAAATACTTGATGATTTTTATTTTTGTATAGATCATTTTATTTATCAGCTGTTATCTTATTTTTGTCATCAAAGGTTTTATACTATTCAGCGATGGCCGTTGAGCTTCGATTATATTTTTTGAGAAAGTTTAACGGACCGAAAGAGAGAGAGAGAGAGGCAGTGACAATTTTTTGTTTTTGCCGCACTGCTCAATTTACACTATGATAAAGAGGGAATTGAATGGAAAGTACAAAAACCAATTTTCAAAGCAATAACTAAACATCGATCATGAAAATAATGAGCTTTTGTACTTTTTATATAGAGAAAGAGGATAAACGTTGGCGACATTTATACAAATGTTTTTGCGAGCGAGATTTGATACACGATTATTTCACATTTTCGTTTGAAATTCTGTTTCAATATTTTATAAATTCTGTACAACCTAAAGAAATAAAACTAATGGAGTGTCGTCAGAAAGTTTATACTATAATCAAAAAAAGTAATAACTTTTCAGAAGAGTGAAATAATGTTTGAATAGACTATTTTTTAACACCACAAAACTAAAAATGTAAAAATGTACATTAAAAGTCTCAAAACTTCCTCTCTGACTGCCCTGTAAAATAAATCTCAAAGTCATCTTATATTTTGTATACAAGAAGATTTCCGATCTCTGCCGAAAAAATGAGCATAACGGAAAAACTAATACGGACCAACAACTTTGGTAACCATTTTCATCGCTGTACATATCTATAAATATTACTCAAACATCGTAAACGCACAAAATCAAATTAAAACCGACGACTCTCCATCAATATAGTAACATTTATACTGTCCAAGCTTTAATTTTTACTTCAATTGTACAATAACTGTCTATCAGTTCATTGTTTAGTTTTAAATCAAAAGAAATAAATATGAGGTAGAAATTAAAACTGAGCCAAAGCTTTCAATTGTCAAAGGCTTCTTTTGTTTGATTTTTCGTTTCATTTAGATCGTGTATTTTCTATAAACTAATGCTGAATAACGTGACGATAATAACGATAGCAATTAATGATAACGAGTAAGGATAATAATAGTAGTAATAATCCATCTGGTTAATTTGTAAAGACGTTATGCCAGTGTCCCGGTTTGGTTTAGCGATTACTCCATATCCCCGCGTTATGAATGGTTTTGTTAAATACGTGCGAATGCGAAACTGCCATGTGTAATAATAGTAGCAGATATTTTATAAGTGAAGGCGGGGTTCCATGCTTGTAGAAGGTAAAACCAAATGTATCACACGCGTCGATGAATGTCATTTTCTATACAAAACAAAATCGAAATATAAAAAGAAATAAATGGAAATTTACATTAACAAAAACATTGCAATTGATTCATTTATGTACACTTTTTGTGCGAAACTGGGGTATCAATAATTCGATGTCAAAATAGTTTCAGTATCTTGTATTTGAGTTCTGGCAAGTAATGCTGTCGGTGATGGTCACATAAAAATAACTCATGCTCATATAAAACGGAGTACAATATCATCATGACGAGACCAACGAATTATAAAAAAAATTAAATAAATAACCACTGACTAGCTATAACAATTCATCACGGAGAGATTGTATAAGTTTAATTTCGTACAACTCATTAACAATGAAAATCAACATTGCGACCCCAATTCTTCATGTTGTTTTTATTCTCTTACATTTTATTTTATTCTTTAGTGTTCGTAAAATGAGGTGTCATAGAGCAAATCTGACCAATTGACTTATAATTAGCAATCAAACTTTATTACTGTTTTTTTTTTACGTAATATCTTCTACGTTCAAGAGCAAATTTGTTTATACCTAAGACTCTATTGAACCGTATGTCTATGAGTCAGCTAAAGTTTTCTATCGCTTTTATTTTCGTCGCCAAACGACGAATTCACTCTTCTTTTCGTTTGTTTCACTTATTTAATCCGGTTTTAAATTTCGTCGTCAGTCTCTCTGCGAATCATCGATTTACTTAACAGCTAAACTTTTTCGTCGGATGAAATTGTCGTCCTGCTCTGTCTTTGAACAATAATAATTTTACAATACAAAAATAAATAAACGATTAGTCAAATTTGAGATTAAGAATAAAAGGACAATTGATCATGATTCAATACTTATCGACTAGATCTTTAGATAACAATAGATTTTCCGTCATAGAAAATGTTACAATTTCTTTTTCGTTTTTGTTTTGTCACCAGCTCTTGTATTTACAATTGCTTCAAAGTTTTACAATTAAAATTACACTTATAGTATAGATATATCATTTTCTACCGCATCGCGGCCAATTTCTTCAAACTCGACAAAGAGATCTGTGAACGAAAGTTTCATCACGAAATGAGCGACTTGGACGAGTTTGAAGAAATCGGTTTTCACGTCGCGCTTATAAATTACAATCTGAGTCACCTCCTTTTTTTTTTGTTCAACAATTTTTGTTAAATGGAATATCGATCGAACATTTTCGGCGCTGGTGGCAATTTGTGCTCCTTTTTAGAATTTCAAAAATACATCTCTCATACAAAAATAATTCTTTTTTTTTTCTTTCTTCAACAAAAAATGACGACCTAAAAAAGTTTAAATTAAAAGTCTGCAGAGTCACAAATTTGCAACCAGCCCCAGATACAAGTTATAAATATTATTTACAGTGAGCAATGATTATAATTTGTTTAAAAAAGATTTAAAAAATTAATATATAAAAAATGTTCTCAAAGAAATGAGAGAGAAAAAAAAGTTTACAGCTCAAAAAAGATTTACAAAAGTTACAATTGTCTTTTTCTTTTGGTTCTAGGTAGAAGGTGTGACTTACAAAAAACGCAGAATGCGGGATAGAAAAGACGAGCCTTGGTACATAATAAAAAAATTGAATAAAAAAAAACAAAAAAATATAAGAGTTGAGAGATGGTTTTCACGCAAAGATGGATGGATGGCGGGTGGTTCAGGTCGTGAAATGAAGAACAACAGAATGCATTTAATGAGCGACTGTTTATTATGCTCTTATGATCACTTGTCATACAGGTAACGATGCTTTTTATGAATGAAAATAGTTAATATATTATGTTTATTTATAATTATTTAACATTCAATGGAATAATTTGATGATGAAAGTATAACAATTCGTGGATGTAAATCAATGTGGTTAAAGAGGTGGTGGTGCGGTCGAATCGCATTTTAGTCGTTTTCAAAAATGCTCTGCAATAGATATATAACTAATTATACAATTCAATCGAGATAACAACTGCGACACGCTCGTGGAACCGAGCGCGCATTTTTTTACTTAATTCTTTAATCGTTAATCATCATATCTTTTTTGTCTTTAATTTTCATCCCCCTTTAGTTTCATTTTATCTCTTCAATCATTTTTCATCATCTTCAATATTAATTACACTAGATGCTTTCAAGGATGGAACTCTATCAAATAAACAAATAAATAAATATATATATATATATTCATATATCCAGTCATATCTATATATTTACTTATAATATGATTTTTTCATCATCTGTATCTTTTCTTTAAATATATACATACATATATATGTTTATATATATGTACATCTATATGTTATATATGTCTATCGGCCGTGCGATCAAAGATTTTTTTTTATTCTTTTGTTTTGTTTAATTAGCATGCGTTAATATATTCTGCGAGCTTTAATGAGAAACGCCAGAAACAACTGTTCATCTCAATAATTCGTCTATCTTTCCATTTCTTTCAATCTTTTTCTTTCTGTCCATAGAGCGATTTTTGTTTCGTTTCGTTTTTAAAGCTATTCCTAAACTTCGAACAGATTTATCCTTCAGGTATGGAGCAATTACAAACATTTTTCCCTTTTTTTTTTATTTTTCACGTTGCTTTACATTTAAACAACAACGAGCGCGAAACTCAATTATCAAGAGAGAAAAAAAAAGAAAAAACACGGTAACCAAGGGGAAAATGTTCTAAGCTCGTGACCGCGACACTGGCGCCGCCTGGCGGTCAACGCCGCGTTCTACAATCTGCGCATGAATTCGGTCGAAACAAGTGAAAACTTAATCATAAAGTGTTTCTTTTTCCCTTTCTTTTGTTTCATCTGTTTACAATTTTTGTATCACTGGGCCCTGTCTGGGTGGCAAATGACGCCACCTGCGACGCCAACAGGTAATATGTGACCTGTGTAGTGTATGTTCTGACTCATGTGTGTAGTTTTTTCATTTGTTTGCTTGTTCTATTATTTCATACAAAAATAAGATGCGCGTTGATATATGTTTGCGTATCCCCCTATATCAGGCGTGAAAACAACAGATTCCGACGAAACAATTGAAGATACGCGAACTTCACGGGCTTCCTTATCTTACTTTATAGCCAAAGGAATGTACGGTACAATACTCGACAGTACTCCACCAGTGACGAATTCATGAACTCATTGAGAAACAATGGACGAAAGAAAATAAAATAGAAAAAACGAATGCAACTTGCATTGTATTTTCTCGTACAGGGAAAAGGAAAAGCGAATCAACAGAATAGAATTGTTCTATTTCGTTCCACCGTTTGCAGCCAGCTGCGTTCTTTTATTTCATTTCTATTATATTTATTGTTGTAATTATTCATTAATTTGCGTGTGTATATATGACTTACAGAAACAACGAAAAAAATATATATAAAATAAAAACAAACAGAAAGTTAATCGATGTGGAAGTGGGTCCTTCGCTTTGACAAAAAGCTAGAGAAACCTCTATAATTCAATGGCATTCGTGAGGGATGCATACTGCACTAAAACCGACGCAAGCGCCACACCGAATGACCGTACGAAGCACTAAACGTTCCGCGCACACTTATGCTTATAGCCCTATAGTTTTTTTTTCTTGACACCTTGACAAAAACATGCGAAATTTTACTAACTATAGTTAGGCCTGGGCTAGAAAGATGGCGGCCCAGGCACTAGAGGTCGAATTGCATTCAATGTCCCGACTCGAGGTCCATGGCACGAGGAAGCTCGTTTTTGTCAAGGTCACGCACACGTACGCATGTACCCTCGCGCAACACCTGGTTGTGCAAGAGTACACCCTCGGTCACAAGATGACAAACCGCAGTTCAACGTTTTTTTTATCATTTACCTTTCTTAGTTCGATATTTAACAATTAAACTACTTATATTCAACAAGGTACTTCAATCTTCACTTTTCATTACGTTTAAATCTTAAATCTTGGTTTCTTTTTTTGTCTTTTTTTTTAATTCTTTTTCCTACACCCCCGAGCTGCTAATAAAAGCTAAATTCTACATCAACAATGATGACCATCTCGTTTGGATTTAGACTTCATTATTTTTGTTTTTAAATTCGGGTCTAGCAATGTTCTTTGTTTCCCACGACTCTCTTTTACAATTACTTTCTTACCCAAAATATTGAACCGCATTAACAATCTAAAGCTTAGCTCTCACTTCTGTTTTAAAGTATTAATATAATAAACCTGTACGAATTTTTGTCCGCTGACTTTTCGTCATCTACCGGAGGTGGCGCTGCTGACATGCTATTATTTTTTCGTTTGGCACTTCGGGAAATGAAAAAAACGTGAAACAGTTTGTTGCTCTGTTTTGCAATTTGCAAAATGAGAAAATCAAGTGTTGTGAATGGCGTGTAATGGACAATTTTGAATTTGAAACAGCGCCTCCTGGTAGACGAACTAAGTTCTGATCCCAATATCCTACAAGTACTTTTGAAATGTGATTAAACACCAATTCGATTGTTCCTTTTATCTTAAATAAGTTTTTTTTTACTAAAAGAAGATAACACTTACCCCCCTTCCCCCTACCTTCCGAATTCCCCCTAAAAACGACGATTGTGCACCCGAAAGTGAACCTTAAAACGACCTCTCTTCGGTTTTTCACCCTTCGTGATTATTTCTATTTTATATCAGCACATATTGTCCATCAATAATATATTACTTTGTGACCTTTTTAATCGTTGCCCCTCCCACCCCTTTAAATTTGCTCTCATTTGGATAACTTTAATTTCAATTGTTTTAAATCTCTTTAACACTTGTGAAAGTTTGCATGTAGTGACGCATGCTCGTGATCGACGCGACCTCTGCCGGAAGACCCACGAATAATGTTCGTTTATGGCAACGCGAGAACGATTATCTCACGAATTCTGCCCCTTAGCACCATTTTTTTGTCAAAACTGCACGAAATCCAGCCCGGAGTTTACCTAAAACCGCTAGTTTTAAAAAATTTGCGCCAGGTGGCACTACTTAAAAAAAGATGTTCAAACTAGTGTGTAGGAAAACGGTGAGCACAATCTCGATTGTTTTCAATTTGACCTATGTGTTATCTAATGTACCAATTTGGTAGAATCGTTTTGCGACTGTTTTTTTTTTTACTTCTTTTGTTATAAGTTTCGTAGGACCCTCGATCATCACAACCATCGAAACAGAACACGCACGAGCAGAAAGCTCGACGATAAAGAAACCGAGAGAGGAAAGCGGTCAATATGGCACCAATCGTCATCTCAAGATTTTCAACCAGGTTGAGAATACGAGCATTCGTACAATAATTGACCGGTCAAATTCTAATTCAATCCGACTGAACACATTGTGCCTCGCAATTTATCTATTTACTTTTTTTGTTTCTTTTTGATAATTCTTTTCGTATAAAAAGCCCTATCGGTCTGTTTTCTTTTTTCATCCCATAACGAATTTTGAACCCGCGATGAGACCTTCGCACTCGAGTCCGATTGACTGGCGGAAACAACGACGAACTTTGATTAAACGTATATTATTTACAGATCCGTGGAGCGTGGACGCGCGCGCAAAATTGATCAACACAAATATATACATATGTATATAAAGACGCAGATGGTGATGGTTTTTTTATGACCAGTCGATGGATACTGAATGATGGAACATGAACGCTAGCCTAGCACACACAGCCAAGTTTGAGGACGCGCCCAGGATTGTAGTTGGCGCGTCCAAAAAAAGTTTACTTCCCCCTCTCTATTTTCAACTGCCTCTTGCAACTAAGCTCCCCTTGATTTTCGTTATCACGTCAATAGGTTTACGTTTAAATTTCTGTTTTCGAGGCTAGCCGAAGCAATTCCTACGGTTCCCTGAATCCTACAAATCGTCATCGAGACAAAACGCCCAGCCGGCCAAGTTACCCTCCCCCCTTTCTTCTACCTATAGTTCCATTGAATGACATTTGTTTTTCACGTTTATATAATTCTCTCTTCTATATATATTTATATCCATTTTCATATTAATATATCTTGTATTTTATATATATACTTTTATATAATGAATGACAATTCATTCACCGTCTCCATTATTTGTTTAATTTTTTTTTATTTCTCATTTATTTCTATATTGACTAACTCGTCGAACCTGCGATGATCATAATACGAGTTTTTAAAGAGACTACCATTTATCTATTTAATTATTTATTGTTTCATGTTTTTTCCCCCATTATTTTATAATATTTTAATTTTTTTTTTTTTCATACAACTTAGTTCACCAGATGTCGTTTATCGTTCGAATCGTCGATTTTTTGTGCTGTCGCAAAAATCGTGCATGCAAACGATTATTGCACGACCGCCCGCGGACTGAGCGTGAGCAGCCAGGTTGCTTGGTGGCGCCATCTGCACGGGGCTGTACTTAAAGTGGGGTCGGCATTTGAGATTCTCAAAGTTTTTGATTGTTTCGCGAGGCAAATGATTCGGATGGCGATTATTTACAATAAATGCTGACAGGGAAAGGGAAAGGAGAGCTTTTATTTTAACAGACAAGGGCAACGATCTATGCGTTGTGGTTTTTGTTTCTTTTTTTGTTCTTATTTACAATTGAATGATTAGTTTGAAGAGAGATTAATAAATTATGCGGAATCGCAGATACCGACCAAAATACCGGCAAAAATTTGCTATCGCACGAGTGAAAGGGAGGGGGGAGGTTTAAGGACAAAACTCGCAGGCGAACCTCGACAGATCCTGGAATGTATGCTGGCCTGACTAGCGCTGCTCACGCGAAAAACGGGTCAAGCGGTCGTATCAATGATGCGAACTTCGTGTCGATTAAAAACTAGTATCACGTGAACTACCGGTGTAAGAGTTAACGGTACATCAAAGAGAAGATCGGAGCAAACAAACGGCTTAATTTTATATAATCTTTTTATCATCCCGTGCTACGAACGATGGAAGAATACAGAGGTACGGAGTATTAGTATGAGAAGAAACTACGATGGTCTTTTTACGAATTGTGCTCGAAAAAAGGCCGATCGGTCCTAGTGATGATGTCGCATTTTTTTTAAACGTCGCTAGAGACTTCCATGCTCGGCCTACCTAAATCTATCGACATTTGTTTAAACTACGATGCTTTTTTTTCTAGTATTCTGATTTTTGTTTATCTTGTTTCTTTTCTTTAAACTCTGCTTTGATGGTACGTATATTTGGGGTACCCAATGGCGAAAACGTTGACACACTTCTTTTTTTGTTTTCGAATCGTTTTTACAAAATTGATCGCACAAGTGATAAGCGCGTCAACTAACAGACTTGCTGAAATGACCTTATGGAATCAGTCGTCGAGCCGATATTGGCGAGGTGAAATTTTCTATGGATGTTGACTTTTTTTTTTTTTTTTTTTTTTTTTTTTTTTTTTTTTTTTTTTTTTTTTTTTTTTTTTTTTAACAAATGTTGAACAGTGCGAATCACTTGTGGCGCCTCTCTTGCCCTCTTTTCGTTTCACATTAAACTTATTAACACTATTCGCGCGACTGTCCGTTGCTTAGCCCTTCTCAAGTTTATCCTCGCGGACGCAATATTTCTTTTGTCATCAACAATATTTATATATAATATCATTTTTTGTTGTATTATTTGTTGTATTATTTATTTATATTTATTATTTCATCTCTTATATTTTATTTATATATATTTTTGTATATATCTTGTATATATAAATATGTATATTATATTTCGGTCGAATATGTTATACATATGCGCAAAAAAAGGAAACATGCACGTGTTGTGTCTCGCGTCGTAACGTAAAATCATCTCTGCGTTTCTTTCATCTTTTTTTGTATAGAATTTGTATCTCCCTCTCTGCAATTAATATCCCGCGCGATTTGATATCTAGTTTGTTTCAATTCATCCAGTCATCATTGTTTTTTTTTTATCCATATATATTAACTTTGCTTTCTTTCCCTTTGTTCGTAAATTTTTTTCACATTATATTTATAAATATACAAGTCAATATAATAAAGATTGGTGAGCCTTCAGTCATCTAATTCGCGACTGAATTTCTTTTTTGTTTCAATATAATATATATTTTATATTTTTTTCTTCCGCATAAACTCTCTTTCTCTGAGTTTGTTTTTCTCAAATCTATCTATCTCTCGCGTTACATCCATTTTTTTGATTATCTCTTTTATATCATGACTGTTCAAACTGTCTTAGCTTTGTAACGTTTCTATGTATTTAGAACCACCGAGAAAAAAAAATTGTCCGAATTAAGTGTAAAATGCACGATCGCAAAATTGAAAAACGTTTTTGTTGTTTGTTTAAAATTTATCGTACAGAGAAACAAAGGGTAAAAAATATAATCTGCCTTGTTAGAATATAACATTCTATATTCGTCAATGTATTAATCGGGAAGAGAAAAAAATAAGATCACTCACAAAAAGGATTTGATTGCGCGTACGAGTTTGCTGCACCCAATGTGACAACGTACATCAATAGAATTAACAAATGTCCTATTAACAAATGTCCATTATTAACAAGTGTCTGATCAACAAGTCAGATAATAAACTATCTATCAGATATTGCACGACGTTGCCGCAGCGTCGGCCGAAGGAATTTGAAACAAAAAAAAAGAAAAAAGGTAAAAATCGAATCGCATAACATGTACAAATTTACAAGTGCAAGAAAAAAATACGGTCGATGAAAAAACAAATGGATTTAACACTATTTCATAATAAATGTAAAACAAAAGCGTCAAAAGACCGACGTTGGGCTGTATTATACAATTGGCTAAACAATCAAAGAGAGAGAGAGAGAGATTAACTAAGTTATAGTAAAAATGAAGCGTAAACAATGCGTCAACAAGTAACTAGCATGCACTGAGGGTAGTTGGGGGGGGGAGGGAGGGGGTTGGTTGTGGCGGTGCAGCAAATCCGGACACGCATCGGGTGTCGACCGGTGCAAAGCGAGGTCAGCGACGGTCCGGCGTCACATATCTTTGGTTCAAACCGGTCGCTTCGCACTGGGCGTTTGGCGCGCAGGAAGTTCCAAAGTTTGAACGACGTCGGGACGTCCTGCGCTTAAACGCTCGGCCGACAATAACAACGAAGGGGGTTTGCACTCGCAGCGTTACATCTGCCCCGTTTCTCGCGGACCTCTGACTGGTGCTAATGGTAATTAATAAACTGCTCGTACCCTAGATACCGTTACAACTAGAAAACAGTATATTGTGGCTCTTGAGAGAATGGTTGAACGCGCATTAACGTGTTATATTTCCTTTTCATTTGTCCGTGTTACGTCTCTTCATTAATTTTCTATCTTGTTAAGGTGTATGTATATAATCGTGGGTTGCACGTTCAATTATAACGATGAGTGTGTGTTTATTTCTCGTGTGAGTGTTTGTGTGAAATGAACGCGCGTGCGCATGCGCCTCTGAACAGACAATTGCGGCGATGCGCGCGCGCACGCGCGTGTCAGTGTGATAAAGCCCCGTAACGTGGTGTATCACAGAACAATCGTAGTAGTCATATATATATTATATATAATTTATATAACGCGTGATTAATTATAGAGTAAACGCTTAAAAAGTATAATTCAAAGTTATTAACGAGGCATGATGGGGTGGATGCATGAATGGTGATGCGATGCAAGCGCCAGAGACAACAATTCAAACGGGCCGGGATTGAGAGAGAGAGAGAGAGAGAGAGAGAGAGAGAGAGAGAGAGAGAGAGAGAGGGGGGGGGGGGGGGGGGGGGGGGGGGGGGGGGGGGGGAGACGGGGGATTCTGGGGTGATAAGCAAGATGGCTATGCGGAAACGTGGAGCAAACAGAAGGGTGGTGGTAGGTCGGACGAATGAAGAGCCGCAGTTAGCGGGGTCGTGTGATCTCAATGGATGATGCCGGCAATGGCATTGTGGCGCGCTCGCTTCGCCTCCTCCTCGCTGATTCGCTGCTCGATCAGGTATTGAGCAGTGCCGATAGCATTGGAAGAACCCGTGATAGTCACGATGCGGTTCCTGGTACCGGGCGCGAACATACCCTTCTTAGAGATCTGAATGTTGGCGCCACTCAAGTGCTGAATCTCAATGAGGGCGCGGCCGCCGGGTCCCAGTATGGCTCCCACTATAACCTCTGCAATTTCTATATCTACTTTCTTGGTTTCCTTGTTGTTGGCGTCTACCTGAGTAGGGCTCTTACTTACGAGTGATAATTGATTCGTGCCCAGGCCGAAAGAGTTGTTGTTCAGGTGGATGGCGCTGGCGGCGGCAGCCGCGGCCGCCGCCGCGGTGTTGTTCTGGCGGAACGGATCGAACGGCTCGTATCGGTCCAGGGTGCTGCGCGGTGTCGGCGAGGTCGAGCCAAGCGTCGACACGGTCCCAATGGGACCGAATACGCCTCCGTTATTGTTCGACCCGTTCGCCGTCGTCGCGGCAGTCTCCATCGGGTTTGTCAGGTAACTCACGCTAGATGGCAGCCCGATCCCCATCCCGAGGATGTTGTACTTGACCAGAGTCGCGATCGCCGCGAGAATCTCCGCGGCCGCCGGCTCGCTGAACCCGGTGGTGCGCAGGTGCAGCTTGATGTGCTCCAGCAGCTGCGTCGTCACCGGCGCGGTCCCCGTCGTGATTGCCGCGCCCAAGTTCAAGTTCAGATTCAAACCCGTGCCGTTCAGCAAGCTCACTGCAAGTGTTCCGGCTGTTAGCGATAGTGGAGACAAGAGTCATTAGTTTGAGCTTTGGTTAGAAAGAGCTTTTCGGTTTTTTGCACTTCAATCCTATTTATTGCTTCACATAGCATCCAATTCTCGACTCGAGACAAACCATTTCAGGTGCTGAGCACGTCAATTTGTGCAATACATAGGATTTCATTGCAAGAACATATAAATAATGATTAGTTCAAGATAAATCTAGGGGAGGGAAAATTGTCGCTTATAAAAATGTTGACCTGGTGGGAGGGAATGAATGGCAATTGAGTTTACGAGCGCGAACAAACGTTTTATTTTAAGTGCGCGAGACTGATGGTAATAAGAAATATTGTTCATTGAAATATGCAAAAAATTGTAACGATTGATAAATCACAAACGTCAAATGGCGTGCTTCAAAATATTTTAAATCTGATATGTTTGTCTAAAAATAGATGCTCAATGATGTCACGCCGAATTGTCAAAATATTTGTACATCATGAAAGAAGAGTCGCGTGGCTATACGTGAAAATTTTAGAATGAGAAGAATTTTATCGCCCGCTGCACGCTGCATCGGATATTCAAAAAAAAAAAAAAAAAAGAACACATTTGGTATGCAAAAAGCGATATTCTATAAAGTTCAAAAGGCGTTTGAAAAAAAATTGTGCTAGACTAGATGAGAGAATCAAAAGCTCGCGATTGATCCAATGGCAAGTGGCTCATTAGATTGGTTGTTTCGGTGCAGTTATGTAATTTATCAGTGGAATTTAATTTCATCCATGACACCAATTACGTAGAAATGAAACCGAGCTAAATATACATCTAGCTTTTACTTCGAGATGAATTCAATTAACGCACGCGCCTATTCGCTACTTTTGTCACGATTGTGCAAAAAAAAAAAAAAAGAAAAAAAAAAGAGAAGAAAGAAATCCGCGCGTACGATTTCATTATTAATAGAATCGTTGGCTCGGGCCAGTGCAGCACGAAACTCAATGCAAAATCATACAAGCTGGATCGCTTGACAGTTGTGCAGAATTGTCGGATGAATTGGCCGTTCAAATAAGGAACAGCTGGGGCTGATAATTACTTTTGGCAGTCACACGAATCTGCATTACCAAAGACATTGAACATGCAACGCGTTTGTGCCGAGCCTGCATTCTTATTCACGTCACAACTCAATTTTAAACTTTGCCATCGACCCTTCTATTGTTTATTTACAAAATCAAAAGAAAAGAAAACTTAACGATTAACAAAGGTAACTCGTTCTACATTTTTGTATTAAATTTGAAATGTTATCTTTGTTTGTTCCAAGTTTCTTGGTAAGAATTTTCTTCATTCTCAAAATTGTGTTGCGAAGAAGAAAATAAAAATATTCAAGGCTCATATAGCCTTGAATTGATACTCGGTGGATGACGTAAAAATTAATATGACGTTTAAATAAACCGTTGTGATGTGACTAATGAAGAATGCGTATCATTCTCACCTGTATTGAGACCAGCGGTGGAAGGAAACGTGGGAGTACTTGTGGGTGGTGGCTGTGCGTACGGACTGCCGGTCGGGTTGTAGTTTGCGACCGGACCGCTGACGTCGGCATAGCTTACGTTCAGGCACGTGCCGCTCTGCGGGTCATCGGCGACTTTCGCCAAAATCATTAGCAAGGCATTCCGATTGTTTTCCTTCTCTCCGATCACGGTTATGCACCGTTCCTGCAACGTCAGGTCCTTCGCTTTTTGACTAATTTGCACGTACGAGCCTGACTCTTCTTTAATTTGCTTTATGTAATTCCCGGCCTTGCCTATTATCATTCCAGCTGTGCTGTTTGGCACTAGTATTTTCACCTAGAGAAACAAATACAACAATGAATCTCAACTCTTTTCTTTTTAAACAAATACTCGAAACAAATAATTTGAATAAACTCTTTCAAATATTTCAAGTATAATTGAATGATTCAAAATTTAATATGGAAGGAACAATTAAAATTCAACCTGTTAATTTTGTATTGGGTTCAAAATATGTAGTAAATTCTATTTATTCAAAGCTGTTGAAAACGCGAACATGGTTGAATCAAGTGCACTTGTAAATGCAGCTTGGTGACTAATGTGCATTCTTGTATAAACACACGATAAATAATAATTAATCGGCCCAATTCAGTTTGGTTATAATTGATTGGATATCTTGATCGGCTGAACACTCTACATAATTAACACCAATATTGTTTCGAAAAGCCCATTTTCATAATTTATTGCACTGGGCGGTGTAAAAAGCTCGCGTTTTGCTGCCCCTCAATGAGATCATATCGCTGCTAATGTAACTGCATGAAAATTCTTGTAGCTTCATCGGCAGGATAAAGGATCTGAACTTTATTTTTTGTAATCGCTCTCCTAGCTCTGCCAACGTTGCACATATTTCAAATCATCGGCCGTACAAGCAATATTCAACTAGGTCATTGCTAACAAGCAAAACTGCTGTCTATATTTAATTTTCCTTGAGTTATCGCAATACAATTTAAATGAAGGCATTATACGTGTATCTGGACTTTACGGACAAAACTTGCAAACTATTCTACATCGTAAATCACCGAAATGATTTGCAACAAATAAAATCAATATATTTTGAAAATTGTCGTGAGTTTTTTAAAATTTAATTGCAATTTTTCATCGGGTAAATTTTTGTAATCAAATTTGGAATGTAACATCTATCATTCAAAGTTTGAAAAGAGAACCACTTAATTTTGTAATTGAAAAATAATTTGAAAATAGTTTAAATATGGCTCATAGTTACATTTGTTTATTTAATTGTGGCTAGAAAATAAATTAAACTTGTTTTGATCTGAAATTTACAAACAAGAGAGAACCGCTTATATTTAAAAGCTAAATATAACTAATAGTGAGGTTGGCTTTACGATTCCTAGCAGTTAAAAGTGTACTCAATTTTATCTTGCTTCATGAAAACGTTCAATATGCAGTGAATAGAATATAAGTAGGAAGTAATATTGTTAAAGAAACGCTCGTATCTCTGCGCGATTTGTATTGTATTACGTGAAAGACAACTTGGCTAACATAAATAATCAATGACAACGATATTATCTTCGTTTCATCTTTCAATCACTATTATAAATTCATTCCTTATACTTTTTTTAAAGAAACAAAGAAATGTTAACATTTTGTTAAAAAAAATGAAGCTAGAAAAAATTTGCAATACTGAAAAAATTTGACATTGAAAAAAATATGCAATTACTTCAGAAATACTATTGTTTTGTTTCTCTCTTTTTTAATTTACCTGCTTATCCCTCTCAGCTGTAGCTTTGCCAGAATCAAAATCAACCGTAGTTTTCGACGTGAGATCCGGCTTCTCCTTTATTTTCTCCATAATAAAGTCCATAACAGCCATAATGGCATCAACGCTACCAGTTATCAAACATACCCTCTCAGTAGTTCCTGGAAAACCAGAAGATAAAAATTTTTCATATGAAAATAATAGCACGACTAAGTGTGACTCCACGCGTAGCATCAAACAAAACAGATTATACAACTTATTTACATAACGCAATGACACAACTTTGATTTTAAAGTTCAACGACAATTGAAAATGCAAAATCAAAACACAGCGTCGCCAGAAAGGCGGTTGCATTGGATCGACATCGAAAAATAGGAAAAATAGTTGAGAGAGAGAAAAAAAGGATCAATCAAAAATAGACCGCCTTGCATCAGCACGCATATCATCTCGAGATAAAACATTTTTCCTGCTTATATAACTATTTTGTCGAATGAAATCGCCAATCAATATACAAAGAACGTGATTATTCTGATGCAACGTTAATTAACTGCTCGGCATTAGTATTACAATAATTTGTTCAAACGGAGTTTGCGCAGATGATCGATATCGATTTTGAAAGTTGGCTTTTTTGTTGCAGATCCAATGCAGTGATGTTTGTCGTATTGTACCTGGATAAAAATCGTGTGACTTTGACATTTTGACTCTGGCTCCTGTGTCCTTTTGCAACTGGGCGATGGTCTCACCGCCTTTGCCAATGATGGCGCCCGCTGCCACTCCGGGGACCAACACTTTGAGATGATATGTGCCATCTCCACCTGCAACAAAAACAACCATCATAATTCTACGTACAACGAAACTGTATATCACAAGGCGATCTTTTCTTGCGAAATGCGAAACATTTGCATATTAGTCTGAGGAGTTACGTAAGTTTGAAAAACCCATCACGCATCAACTTCATCTCGTAAACATGGAAAAGTTCTTCAACTTTTGACTCTGCAAACTTGACAACTGAACATTTTCATCCAATTTTTTTACTAGACTATAAACCTGACTGATTTTTTGTTATTCATTACATTTAATTTTTTTATATATAAAAAAAATCTTTTATATTATTTTTCTGCCCGCGGGTAGAAAAGTTAAACGTTTCTGTTAAATTAAGATCACAATGTAGGTTAATTAGAAAAAAACAATATAACTCCTAATGATTTTTTCTTCTTATCTTTTTATCGTATGATGATTTTTAACTGTACGATTACAAAGCTTGAATTGGAAGTAAAATTTTCTGACTCTTGCGCGCTTCTTTGTTGCACGCAATCTTATCGAATTATTGTTTATTAAAATAATCAGAATTTGTTGCAAACTTATCGCGTTCTTGCGTCTGCCATCTCAATCTGTGCCTTTCATTTATCGGTATCAAATTTTTTTTTGTACACTTACAAACACGAGTTCACAGAAATATGATACTTTATCAATTTGTGGTAAGCTACAAATTTAAAATCTTCTAGCAATTAATTGAGGCTCAGAATCATGTAATGAAATAAAAAAAAAAAATGTCATTGTCGCGTTAAATACAATGCTATTCATTGTACCTTATTATCACGAAAACGGATCCACATTGACATTGGACACAAAACAAAACATGGATAAATTTACAAAGTGAAATATTATATCACTTTGTTGGGGAACATAACAACAAACCGAGAGGCATATCTGAACATGATTTTTTGATAAATAAAAAAAAAATTACATCAACGATTACGAAATGTGTTCCTAAATAAAGAATAAAAATGTTTGTCCAAAAATTAATATTCTAATTCGATAAGTTTCAGCTTGCAAATTACTTTTTAATGTTTCGTTATTGATTTTTCCATCTATCAAAGTTGTCAACCATTTTCTGTACCAAGTTATATGTTTTGCGACACGCGGACTACGAGAATTGCACAATGCCTTTTTTTATTAATAAACCTGCACGTTAGACTAATGTCAGTTGAAACTGCATTAAAATAGACGGTAATAATGTCGCAGGGGCGATTGTTTATATTTCCGTTACAATAATGTCCCAACAAAACAAAAACACTCGAGCAGAGACAATCTGTTTTGAAAGTAGCGCTAATAATAATGGAGACAAAATTGTTTGAGGGAATAAAAAAAAAAAATTATCAAATCAGGAAGAAAAAGAAATTTAAAAAAACTAATAATCGGAGTTAAAATCGATGCTCCGAAAGCTGATAGGTTATGTATGAGTTCGCGACACCCCCGTGGAGATGACATAACCTCTCCCCAAGTCGAATGGCCCTTAAAATCGATCGGTCAGGGGGTGAAGAGGAGGAGGGGGGGGGGAGGGTTCGTAAGACACAAAACAAACAGGCAACTAATCTGGCGTGGCGGGATCGATCAATGAAGCGGCGATATCGAGCCAACCTCGAAAGGGATCCGAGTGGGTTCTCTGGAGGCGCGACCCTGACCCTTAACCTAAAAAGTGTCGGCGGAAGAGGTTGAGGTGTGGTGTGAGAGGACAAGTTGAGGCGCGCGGGGTTCCCGTAAGCGCCGAAACCGAGACCGAAACAGCTGTTTGACAGATGGAAGACCCGAGCGGTGGGTCAGCGCGACCTTGACCCGCGACCTCATTTGTGTGCGTGCGGACGTTGCGGCAGCGCAAGGCCCCGCGTAGCTCTGCGGCCGCGAATGTCAAAGCCAAAACAGAACGGCGAATCGCGGGACGTGGCAGCGCGACGGAGACAGACGGACGTGCGACGGAGAGGGCGCGAGCCCGAGATGACGAAGGAACTTGTTATCGCGACGACGAATAATTCAAACTTGCTCGCACCACTTGTTTCAGTTCCACGTTGAAAACCAACACTTGGTCGCTACACTTTGTCACTCACGGCGGCGGTGTACGATCAGAAGAGAACTGGAGAGAAAAAAAAGAAAGCAAACCCCGAGTACCGACGTTGACGACGAGTGGTCGTCGGAGCATCGATTTTCGGGCTCGAGCGCGAGCACTGGTTTGACGTCGCGCGAAAAGCCCGCGAAAGCTGGACAGTACCTGTGCCGTAATGGGACCTCTTGGTGGTGCCGTTTTCAACGTCGCAGTCGAGCGGCCGTTTCCTCGAGTCCGCGATCTCCGGGGAGGGACACGTCTCCATTCCCGAGTCGGCCGCCATGTTGGCTCGGCTGTCGTGGTCCGCGCAGTGATCCCTCGGTGGTCGCTGCTGCGCGGCGCGCGCGCACACGCTTCCCAGCGGTGGGGGATGCCGAGCAAGACCGCGTTATCGCTCGCACTCACTCGCCGCGAGCGAAACTGGCCGTCGTCCCAGGGGCGTCTACGACGCTCAACTCCGTCAGCCTAGAGACGACACCACCACGCACGCACACTCAGCCTCACGCGCGTCTCACTAAACACTGGCCCGTCAGCGCCGCTCCGCCGTTGCTACTCGCCCACCGCCGCCTCCGCAAGCGCGATCCCACAGCGCCAGTCGACGCATCATAACAATCCAATAACCGATCACCGCTTCTTCCCTTTTTTTTTTTTTTTTTTTTTTTTCTCTCTCAATTTTTCATTCAGATCCGTGTTTTGTCCGCTCCTGATGCTTATTTGCACTTTTGTTTACTGTCTTCGACCTTCGACGTCCTTGCATACACAACCCGGGTTCTTGGAAATTTAGAAAAGGTTCCACTTTCTATCTATTCAACTTTTCCTTTGACAAATTGTTCCTTGCTTATATTGGGGATTTGGACAAACATCTGCATGGAGTTGATTTTGACAGTAATTTTACAACAAAAACTAACGATTTATACAAAATTAGGATGTAAAGAAAGGTTCAATAACTTTAATTCTTCATTTCAAAAACATGAATGATATTTATAAAAATCATTATTTCGGTTATAAAGTGTAAATTAGTCAAACTGAATCGGCTCTTTTTTTTCTAGTTCTGCCCACATCAGGCCCAAAAGCAGTGTTGGAGAATCTTATTCTGTGATTGGTTGCGATGGTCGCACGTGACTTAAAACAATGATTAATTTCATTTTTGATGAAAAAATATACCTACTCCTTTTATTGAGGTTAAAAAGATAAAAGAACGGAAAAATGTATATAAAAAAGTTATAATAAAAATAACTTTTTATATACTATAGGTTATAGAGAGAAAAAAATTGTAATAACAAAATATGTTAGAATATCAGGAGTGACAAAAATCGGTACATAAATCACTGAATTACGCGTGAAGTGAGTTATTTGTTACACTATCTGAAAAATGGACAAACTGCGCTTTTGTGTGCATCATAAAGATGCACACAAGTGAGTGAATCGGAACAGATGCCCGAGATTCATCACACGAGCTTTAATGTGCGCTATATAAATTTACACATGCTTTACTTGTTCGGTAGTCAGTTCCAGGTTTGTGTGAGTTTTAAACGAATTGGTGCAGACGCTAGCAAACAAGAAAACATTAGACAAGAAAAAGATATGTTAAAATAAGAAGACATTGGAACATAACTAGAAACATTGAACGTTGGAAGATAGAAGATATTAAGAAAATATGGTAACAAATTTAAAGAGATATTTAAGAGAGTTTTAAAATATTGAAACAAATTTAAGTTTGTGTAAACTAATCTTGGTAGATCATTATTTGTTAGGTCGAAAATTCCTAAGTGAAATGTATTATGTCGAGCATGATTAAGTTCTAGGTTAATTAATTAATCTGTGATGAAACATTGTAAGAGATACGAAATACCTCATTTCGTACAAAAATGATGTAATTATTATTAAGCGCTTGTAATCGTAGATGAAACAGTATCAAAATAAATGTGAAACGGATGAAATTTTGAAATTTGTATTGTTGTCGTTTCAAAAAGAAAGAACAAAAATAAATGTTATAGTTTTTCTGTAGACTTATCACAAGTTGTGTCAGAAAAATGATGGAAAATAGTGTAGAAGCGTAAAACAAACTTTCGTGATGTAAATCAAATATGACAATTTCCCATACCAATAGTTTTATTTTTTTTTTTTTTACTAAAAGCATGTTTGTTGATTTTTTGCTACATAAACAATAAAAAACCAGAATCGAATAGTATTGATGACACGAAAACTGTAAATAAAATTGTTCTGCGTATTGAAAATGTGTAATTATAATTATGCATTAACAAATTTTTTTTATTTGATTTTCATTTATTGAACAATTTTTTTTATTTACAATGGAATATTTCATACACTTAAACAATTTTTGTTGCAGAGTTCACTCACAGGTTGGTGGCGAAGTGAAATAAGTGGCAGTGTGGAGTTTAAACAAAGGGTAACTTAGTGCTGAACCAAAATTGACTTTTCGATGAAATTACATTGAGTGCAGTGAGCTACAAACAAAAGACGTGAATCCACTTTTTTTGTTCAAGTAAATATTACTCGGCAGTGTTCTTTTATGAGATGAAAAATAGATAGAGAAAGCAAAAGAGGATCTGCATGAAAACTTTTCAAGTGATTTTTTTTCTACTGATACTTTTTTTAAAATTTTCCAAATGATTTTTTAAACGAATCATTCATATTGTGACAAAAAGTTACGTTGAAATAGTTAATAATAAGGGCTTGTAAATGAATTTTCTTTAATCGTGTTTAAAATTGTGTGATAACAAATCTAACAAATTAGAGAATGTTAATGAACATTTTGATATTAGAAGGGAAAAAATTAAATTATAAAATGTCCATGCGTGAGGTTTCATGTTCTAAACTTAGAGTGGAAAAATCAATTTTGAAGAAATGACCATTAAGGTGCACTTTATGAATTACTCGAATTGATGACAAAAAAATGTTGTTTGGGATAAGAAGCGAGCTTCAAATTTTAATATCAAAATATTATTGTGAAATGATATTCATGAAACATGATAACTGCTCTATGTGGTAAAAGCTGACTAATATTGCGGTCGAGGCTGAAAGTCTGTTGGGGTGTGAGGTTTATATTGTAAATAAAGATACTACACTCATGTTTGCATTTATGAAGTAAGTACTTTTGAAACAAGGGTTCGTTCAAAAGTTAATTGCAGGTTTCGATGCTGTTCTTTTTTCGTCATCAGTCAAAATTGAACGGAGAGATGGCTTCCTTATCAGTGATCCATTAATCAAATTAAAAATTTATTCAACAAAATGGAAATTTCACTTTTGAAATCAAAATTTTAAGCAATTAAACACAGGGACGTTACATAAGTTTAAATGAAGAAGTTAAAAGTGGCGTATGAACATTTAATAAAGATTGTAATGCATCTTATCTGCTCCACTGTCATAATCCTGGTTAATATGACGATTAAGTCGTAGCTAGTTTGAATTGCAAATAAAACTCAACCCTGAAACTTTTCAAAATCAAAAATATGCCTGGAGCAATTTTTATTCTCTTCTTTAAAAAAAAAACTTCTAAAAATGTCTTTTAGGGAATTAAGAGTAGCCCACCGTAATTAAAATTAAAATTAAGGGACTGATAAACGATAGAACATTTATTTCATATTAAGAAAGATAAAATTAGTTCATTTACAATTTTAAAGTTCTGATATTAATAACATTGAATGATTTTATTCATTTCTTTCTCATTAAACTTGTTTAATTAACAAGCTCATTTTTTGTAATAAAAGTTGGATCAAACAGTTTAAAATTTTTATTCTCAGTTTTCTATGAATACATTTCAAACAAAAATAATATTAATAAAAAGTAGTATGCCGACGAATGCTTACAAAATTGTTGAAAGAGATTGAAAGAGAAAATCGATTTTACTTTTTGACCTGGCGCATAGGTAGTGAAAAGGCTCGGGCGAGAATTTTTCAGAAACATTTTATCTACCCTGCAAAGGTCGATTTTCTAAAGATTTCGAGATCATCTGACGAGAATAAAATTCTCGAAAATGACACACTCAAATTTTCACAAGCTTTTTCTCACCTCTGGGACAAATTTAAATTTTAGATTACCCGCCAAACTTTAATTTTAAATGCACGCGTATTCATCGTATGATTTTAAAAAATGCAAAATTAAAGATGATAAAAACAGATGATCCGTTTGTTTTTAAGGAATTTGTAAGTATAATACACTACAAATATATAAATAATTATATATATATATATATATATGTAAGAAATGAATATACAATCATGAAAAAATAGTGAGAAAAACAATTACATGTGTAAATTATAGTTCTCGCACAAGATTTACAAAATCTTAAAGAGATAAAAAGTTAGAAATAATTGTAAACAAAGAGTACACGTTAAGATTACAGTCGCGCTGCTTCCAAGGTCATAAAAAACGCAGTTGATATAAAAGGACTATGACAGAGCTCTACGATGGCGCAGCTTAGCGCGGCTCTGCTTTATCACGTGAATTAAATTGTCAATGCTTTTTTATTGTACTTCAAAAAATACACAAATAGTATTAGTAATTTAATACATTTTTTTCCATAAACATTCTAAATACCATCAGGGGACCGATTGTTTTATTTTTTATTGTTGAACCCAAGGTGTCAGAAGTGAAAATGAAATATATATATATATATTTTTTTTTTATGACAATTCAAAATAATTGTCTCATAAAATTGCCCACGGTTGCTCACTTTTGAGGCGTCGCATCATAAATATCTGTTTCCAGTCAAGGCGTTTCTCAAAGCAAAGCACTTGTAGAATTAATTGACCATCAAGTGGACACTTTTAAGTAGGTAAAAGTTGGGTAACCGATTAACGCGCTCACCTGGGCGCCAATTGGACACCTCCCAAGCAGGCGAGATGTTCCAACATCTGTCACTTTTCTTTTTATTTTCATATTATTATTTTATTGTATTCAAAGAGTCTTGAAAATTGGCACTCAAAATGTCTGCTCATCAAACTGTAAAGGATTCAACCAATAGGCTAATTTCATATAAACAAATCATTTTTATATCTTATCATTTGTATACATGTTTTCTCTTTGTTCGTTACTTTTATTCTGGCTCGTTTTTTGCAATTTGTATTGTTTCTTAGATACATGTGAAAAATATAGTTGTTCAAGAATTGGGTCAGGGTTACAAGAGAAACGTGAAGACTGGCTAGATATTATTTTCGCCACGAAAATTGAAACGTTTTGCTGTTAAGAATAGTCACCCTGACAGAGACCTGAATTGGCCAATGTTTTAATTAACATTATAGTGCAATTCATTTTCACACACGTCTGGAACAATTCGCAAAATTACTCGGGGGCCATGGGAGTCATGCAAGAGTTTATGAAATGTACGACTGTAGACGAAAATGTTATGTACGATAATGTAATCCGATCGCAAGAATCACGTCGCTCCTTTTGTTATTATATCTAAATGAAAATGATCGTTAATTCAAAAACTGACCTTTTCTTCCTGTGCTTGGCAATGATTCATTCAAAATGAAAAAAGATATTCAAGTTCCAATTTGACGATTAAATAATCATTTATTGATCCAAGCCAAAATGTTCGTTGCAATATTGTTTAAGATGATGCAAATTGAATAGTGACAATATAAGCAGGACATAAATTTGATCAGGCCTTACAAGCAAGGGCAATAATTTTTAATATCCCAGGAAAGCGTACCTATTTTTTGCTCACTAGGTCAAACGCTAGGCTTTTTTGCTCTCACAGGTCAGCTCGCCTGCACACACAGCCAACGCGGTGTATAAAAATCCAGGCACGCGTACTCGCTTATTATTTCAGAGGAAACGATTCGTTAACATCGTTTCATTGCGAGGGTTCTTTGCCTTTGGACTTTTTCAACTCCGATTTACTGCATTTTGCCTAATTTACTAAGTCATAACAATTACGAGTGAAACCTTATTTATACAAAAAAACGGTCATCATTTTTAACATTAAATCATCATTTAATATGTAAACTTTAAACAAAATATTCTGCTATTATATTTAAGGCATATTTTGAATTTGCTTAAAATTTTTAATATAAAAAATGTTCTGATTTGTTTACAATACAAAAGTAGTTGTAAACAATGGTTTTTGTTGTCAACAAAACCAAATATCTTTGATGTTTACACAACAAAAGTCTTTGCTTTCGTTTTGATGTGTAAAACAAAACAAAGACTTGTTTTGAATTCGCTCTGTTTGTTTTGATTTTGTCGCGGCTTTGTTTATTTTGGCTGGTAACATCAGGAACATAAAGAAGAAAAAGGATTGATTAAAATGCAGACATTGCAGGCAATCTGTAAGAAGGCGACCCTATTTTACATGTTTCGAACATTTACTTGAATTTGTATTGCTAACGTCATAGTCGTCTGATAATGCTTTCGGACATGCATAGGATAAAGCCTCGATCGATAACGATTCAACTACATTCGTGTGTGTCCGACTGCTATTAGCGCGGAATGGTTCTCGCGTGTATCGAACACACCGTGTACGACATGCATCTCGCCCCTAAATCGGAAATCAAAAGTTGCCTCGGCTTGTCGAACTTCTGAGACGACGACCTTCGTCAGCGTTTTCGTCTATCTGCCACGATAACACCGTCAACAGATAAAAGAGTTCCATTTGTCACAAAAATTCTGGTCGATTTGTGCGCCCAAGTAAAGTCCCTTGCGCCAACAAAATAATGCTCAAAATGCAAAACACAGAATTCATCAAAGGTGACCTTCTTTTTCAACTTATATACTTTTAGTGTTTACAAATTCTATTTGTTATCATTTTTTGTTTGTTTACTTTAGCTGTTGTTTTTATTAACAGAATGTAAGGTATAGTGTTTTTTGTTTTATTTCTCTTTGTGTTAAATTCGTTGACACTTGACCTGTAAAGGAAACCTGTGACCTGCCCGAAAGAGGTGTGAAAACATTTGCGTATATAGACGTTTGCGTTTTACGTAAGATTTTTTCTTTTCTTTTCGTTGAGCTTCGAACCAACAATAACTCTTTGTGTTGCGCGGTTTCATGAGGGTTGTGCTCCGGCAAAAGTGATTCATTAGACAAATGAAATTCCCGAGTTGTTGTAACAAAAATGGCGTCGACATTCTAGATCAGCTGTTGTTGTTTATGAGAACTCGAGAACGATATCAGCGTGACAATGACATCGGCTTGACAATAGGACTTGGAAGATACATTTTATGTTTATTCATAACGCGACGGTTGAATTCGATCTGTCCACGATGAGATTCCCGACGACTTGTTTGGTAGACAAAACTGGTCATCGGGGCGGTTCACCGGACATTCGTATGATTTTGACTCTGTGATTCGACAGTCATCTCTAATTCAGAAGATGATGCGAACTAAACATTCGCCGGACAAAGAGAATGGTAATGAGATTTCAACCGTATTTCCTTTGATCTAGTTTTAGAGGTTGTGTTACAAAAAGTTTATTTCTTTGTTTAAACTAAAACTGATTCCCCAATTCGATTGCAGATGGCGTGTGTGAGATGTACAGCGAAACGAAATAAAAGGAGCAACAGATTAAAGATGAAAATTTTTTTAACTGCCAATGAAATCCAACTGATGTAGTCGGACTGACAGAAGCCTGCGGCGTAAACGTGACATCATTGTTTCATATAGGAAATATTGACAATACGTATGGGGTACTCTCTGTGTTGCATTGATTGATTGATAGGTAACCAAGCGAAGTATCAAGTTCCGATTGAAAGATTCAACATATACTCAGTTTTCGCCTCGCTGCTGTGCAAAAATTGTGATTATCCGGAATTATGTATTTGAATGAAAATGGACAGAGTCCATTTGTAGCAAAGCCTTTGGAATTGTCGCGACACACCTTCGTAAACTGTGCACACAAAATCGCGCGGAAAAAGAAAACGCAAACATTGTACCCGGGGTTGCGACACGTCCGCGGTCTTTTTATGCCGACGACAAATGTACGCGATTTAGCAACTGCCCCATTGTGCGAACCGTTGTTCAAACGACATTCTCGTCATTTTTTGTTCTTCCTCATTTAATTGTTGTTTTCGTCACTCGGTAAAAACACAATGTCACGTTCTATTCGCATCATTGATTGCTCCAGAGCCTACTAGATCCAAGTGGAAAAATCTAAGGTGGAAAAAGAAAAAGAAAACGTGCGCTCTGTGTCGCGCAAATTATAAATAATAATGAAGTCGTCCTTAACGAGAAACAGCTATGAGATCGTTTAAGGCGTGTTGCGGATACGGTCAGCGTTGCGCATTAGATTCGCTGCACCTATACAAGTACGGGTAAACATATGCATCGAATCATGACATCAGCTTGATGATCATTGTCTCGGTTTTGCGTCAATGTGCAGTTTTGCAAGCAAAACAAATTTGCTTTGCAAACATAGTTTTTTTTACTCGTATCTTTTATCCCCCTTTTTCAGCATTTGAAAAGATTTGAAATTGAGAAGGTGGATATATAAAATGAAGCCGGTTGTATAATTGCGCGCAGGGTTTTTCATTAAAAATCACCTTTTTTGTGAGCAGCGACTTTCGGTTGGTTTGATGAGGTTTTTCAAGATGGCTTTAATATATTCGGCTTGTCACAACGACGGTGATACGAAAGTCAC
The DNA here is from genome assembly GCA_030523145.1 of Trissolcus brochymenae. Lineage (NCBI taxonomy): Eukaryota > Metazoa > Arthropoda > Insecta > Hymenoptera > Scelionidae > Trissolcus > Trissolcus brochymenae. The sequence goes on from JAQQRF010000562.1 coordinate 85,958, forward strand.
GACTAAAGAGCATTTTCACAGGCGGCCTTCACTAAGTCACTCGCTGGGACAACTTTGTACAGATCGCTTTGACAAGATCTATCTTTTATGCGCTTAATTTTCGAATTGATTAAATGGATCTTATTAACACAGATTTCACGATAGAGCATGCTTTATTCGATCAAAACTAAGGGAAAGGGGCGTGCGCATAATTCAACAACTACACGATGACGTAACTAAATCCTACGTCAAGCTCTCTCAAGTAATTTATGATGATCCTTCGTTTTCACACGTTTCATGCAAAATCCATTGCTTCAACTATTTTTTGCTGATCCAATTTTCCCTTATTCCATATGTTTTCATTATGTAGATATAATATAAATTCAATGCCGTTGATTTGTAAATAAAATCTCATCATAAAATTAGTGCCCTATTTTCTTTTTCTTTCATATTTTTTGGAAATAAGAAACAGGTATTTTTGAGGATTTTCATTTGAAATGGAAAAATTCAGAAAAAAGCGAATTTAAAATAGCAAAAAATCGTTCCAGTTTCAGTAATAGCTAAAGATTGTCAAGTTGATAAAGTAATATAAAAGACAGAAAGGAGAAACAGAGCGCGGTTTCTCTCAATTAAAACTAGTGTAACCGAGAATAAGTCATGCGTGCGACGTTAATCAATTTGGTATGAAACATCGATACAGGATACACCGTTGAGTTAATGTTGCATCACCACGAAGCGCTTAGTTTCTTCAAAGTCATTCAAATTCACTCACAAAATGAACGTTTCAAGCGTAATTGCATTACGTGTTTGTTCCTCTCGTTAGAGATCTAGTAGACGACATGATAAATATTGTATTAGTTATTTCAAACTGCAGAAAAACTAAGTTTTAAAATAATAATACGGATGATAATGTTATTTTCAAATACGAAATTTCAAACAATGTATATATGTAAATTATAATTTTCTGTTATATAAAAACTATTATGAAAGCATAATTAATATTTTAAAATGATTTTTCACAAAAATAAAATATAATCAGTCTTTCTCGCATGAATTTAATTTTTTTCTGATTCTGACTTTTTGTTGAAAAATACAAAATTACGTTTTGCCAATTAACATGAAAATTTCCGCTTTTATTCCATAAATAATAAATTATGAATAATAACGTCGACCTGAATTTGAAATTTGATAACAACTTTTATTCTAGAATCAAAACTTGTGTGTAAAAGTTAGCGATGGTTGAAAAAAAACTTGAGAATTGACGACAAGCCCGAAAATGCGGGTCGTCAAACTAACTTGTCGATCGAAGAACTTTAGTCCATCACTTGAGCGTTGGCGAAAAAAAAAAATTGGTAGTGGGGTGATATTATCAGACGACGGGTCAGTTTTACAGACTCCCAAGTGACCCTGCGTGACACGCAACATCAGCGCAGATAAAAGATAAACGATTACCGCACTCACGGCTGTGCTCTGGACTCGATCATAGTGAATATGATTGTTGCGAAAACACACAGACGCCGCGACCGTGACACGCATCAAGTTTACTTGATGCTTTTGGCGCGCGTTGCCAAAAAAAGATTTGCCTGGCAATAACAATTTTGTCGAAGAAATTTGCTATCTTAGAATATACAGAGAGCCTCTACTTTGTTATCCATCAGATAGGACGTGAATTTTATGAGAATATTGAAACGAGACGATACGAACTTGTTGGGTTTTGAAGAGATAATTCTAAAAGACCGGAAAAATGCTGATAGATCAACTGTGCGGTAGATAAGGAAAAGAATCACCAGCAGGGTATAATTTAGTTTTATAATTTCTAATTACATCGGTGGTTGAACTTTAAGTGGTTTGAATTAGTTTGGTAACAGTTTATTTATTGTTTCAGAGTGTACCCGGTGTAAGTGGCGAGGAAAACGTCGAATACCTTAGTTTGAATTGAGTGGCGGATTCAAACAAAAGATACACAGTTTACCAACCAAGGAGCTGGAAATCATTTTGCAACAACGCTCTCGCATGCTGCAACACAAACAAAAGACGCTATTGTTTGCTCGACTACGAAGTCCTCCCTCAAGTCGGGGCTATTCACCGGACTATATCTACGTCCGATTACTACCTGTTCCGGTTGCTCCAGCACCATCTTGGCCAACGGCCAAACCAGAATCAAAACCGCCATTCGATTTTCAACGGAAGAACATTTGTCAATTACCTAATATCAAATAGCAACATCACTTTTTCATATAGAATTAATTTATGTACTTCGAACATTCAATAATAACAGTTTTTCTACCTTTTCAATTTATCGCACATCTTTATAAGATCAAAATTTTACACTTTGGAAAAACTAATTCAATTTGCATTATTATTCGCATATTAGTCTAAGATAATTTTACTTAAAAAAATTAGTTGGTAAAAAAAGTTCAATTTCCATACTATATAGTCATTCTATTCACAATCCTGCTATATTATATTGATATAACGTATATTGTCGAATGTTTACGGAATGTAAAATATATATCGCCAAGTTGATGAGTGTTTTTTACATATACAATCTAAATATATACTATCAAATATAAGATATGTACATGGAACGGAAAATATATATCGCCAAGTCGATGAGTGCGTGTTCAAAAAGAAACCGTATATATTTACTTCATTTTTTTATTTCATGATATTTCAGGTATGTGATACACGAGACATGAAATAATAAATCGCCTTTAATATATCCGTAGAAATGTACTTTATTTTATTTATGATATTTTAGGTACGTGATATACGGGAATTGAAATTATGAATAGCCATTTATATATATATTTTAATTCATCATCACTTTGACGATGCTTCATCAACAACTAATGTTTTCGAGAAAAAAAATTTCTCTAACAGTTTATAATTTTGATACCATAATTGGAATTTTTTTCATGCTACATCTATATCATTGAATCATTCTTTTGATAATCATGAATTATGGTACAAATAAAAATTCATAAATAAAAATGATCAGACGAAAAATGCATAGTTCTCTCTTATTAGCCGTGCTTTTGACATTTTAAACTTATCTATACCAGTCAGCGCTTTTATCATTTTCATTTCAGGTATTTGGTGATCCGCTGCGAAAAAAATCCTATCCTTGTATTAGCAATTAGATTGCACAAGAATGTCTAGTCCTAAATGTGTTTATATTATATTATTTGTTCTCAATAATTAATTAATAAATGTAATCATAATTACGGATATATTAATGGCGATTTATTATTCCATGTCACGTATATCACATACCTGAAATATCATGATAAATGAAGTACACATATACGGTTTCATTTGTAGCACGCACTCATCGACTTGGCGATATATATTTTAAGGACGCTTTTAAACCCGTAAAAAAGACCGAAAAAACGCTCTAATAATCCCTTAAAAACTCCAAAAGAAAGTTCAAAAACATTTAATTCCCTCTAAAAAAGCCAAAAATCAACAAAATGTTAACACCATTAACAATCCCGTTACGCTTAATTAGTTTTTCCTAACAATTCGATCCAAAATGTATTCAAAAATAAGAAAAAATTGAAAATTCTAAAATTGGCACCACTTGCACCTCCTAGCGGCAGAAATTTAAAAGAAAAGTCGCAAAATTCGAAAAATATTTATTTTTTGCATAATATTATGCTTATATACAATTTCCCTAAGTGTGCGTAGTTTTTTTATCGTAAAAAAATAACGATGTTTTTTATTTTGAATTATTACTCCCATCCCTCCTCCATTACACGTCTCAGGAAAAAGAGTGCAATAGCACCGACTTAGCGAAGAGATGCTACCGCATCTCTTGATTTGAAATAGAAGTGATGAAAATTTGTTTGGAATGTAATTAATTGGAGCTGAAAAAAGCGCAGATGCGCGAGCAGACTCGAGCATTCGGACAAGGTAAAAATAATGTCTTGTGGCGTTATTGTGAAGTGCGTGGTGAATATTGAAAAAGTGATAATTTTAGCACGAGAGCTCAGAGTCGAGCGCTCTGCCACGAACCACGTGCATGATGGAAACCCGAAAGCATTGGAAACGCGAGGTGTGCCCCGCAACGTATTCAACCTTCGCTCTAATGAATAGGAAACGGTGTCTTATTAATTCTGAGCTTAACAAATTGAGATGATCGTTCAGGTATTTGTATGCCTTTGCTGTAATGAGCGCGAACTTTCGCACTTTCGTGTTTGCACTCCCTTTTTTACTCCCTTTTTCTCGACAAGTTAATTGTTCTTCGAGAAATACTCGGATCTACATCAATGAACACCATTGGCTTCCAACTTGCTGTCTCGAAAGCTGCTTCTCAAATTCTAAAAAGGTCTGGTAATACAACTCTTAACATCTCAAATCAAGAAACTTCTCATAATTATGAACTGTATATTATTGTGTTTTTTTATCCTTTTTTGAGTTTATTTCTTTTTTTTATATTATTTGGCGAGAGAAATGCTGTTGTACTGATTTTGAACAAATTCGAAGCTACTAAACATGAGCCATAAATACTTCAACTCGATACTCTCAAGTTGATTCGTCTCATCTTTCCGACATGTGCATTTTTCTTGGAAACGTCATCCTACGTTTTACGATCTCAGATGTAATTAAGTAATGCGATTTTTCTGCTACGTATTCCATCCACGCATAGGCTTACACTCCTCGATCTCTGCGGGATGACCTAGGAATCTTGTTTTACGATTTATTTACATCTCTCAAATATTCTTCTCTTATCAAACATTTATACACACTTTTTTTTTATTTGAATCATTTTTGGTTCTATTTTTTTAAAATTTATTTATTTTATTAATTTGTCTGTACTTTTTCCAAGGAAATCTATAAAAATTGATCTTCATTATAAATCTGAATTCTTTTTTTTAAATTTGATCTTTATCCTCCAATAACAAAAATATAAAAAATTATAATTGACGTTTCTTTAATCAGGAAAAAAATGGAAGATTGTATGTACCAATGCACAGAATAAAAAACTGATCTAAGCTGAATCATCATTTCCAAGGATATCATTTGATGAGTAGTGAAAAAATTAACACCTGCTTAGAACATAAATCGAACGCCAATCATCATCGGACCTTGAATATTTTACTATGAAACGTGTGCAAGTCCGTTTTAATTGCCCCGGGGTCGCGGCGGGAAAGAAATGCAGCGTGGCCTAATCGATAGCTCTATTTAAGACTATCTAGTTGCAGCAAAAATCGATTGATCTGGACGAAAAGAAAAAAGAAAAATACAGAACAATCAAAGAAGCGTTTGTGAGGAAACGATGCGTCGTCAAGGAGCGAAGCAATCGCTGAACCTTAAAAGGTGAAAGTTGTTGAAAGGATCCTCCAAAAACGCTTTCTAATGTCCGCAGCTGGAATTCTGTGAGAAAAAATAATGATTTTTCATTTTCCATCCTCCTCGGTTTGTACGTGTTAATTTTCAATTATTAAAATTCACCTTTGTTTCAACAAATGAACAAGTGGATGAAATCAGATATACTTCTCCTTGCGAGAAGAGCAGTGTATTTGAAGCAAGATGATTGTTCAAATTCAGAGGGATAATATAATTTGAAAGGTCGTTTCAGTTTAGGCAGTGTATAATCGATGCATTATTTATTACAGAAAAGAGTAGCGGTACTTGGATCGGAAGCGGACATCAATACAGAAATGTTAGAAGTCCGTTCACCAGCCGTGTGTTTTAGAACTGCAAGACGAAAAAGGCCGAAGGAAATGCAGTGGCTCGTCTCAATCGTCCTCTTCCGATGCAGAGGAGCTTATTTATACGCAAGATAAATGTTTGGAATACCATCTCGCAAACGGGCTTACTATTCATAGGCGGCAGATGGAAAGAGAGAGGAAGGGGGACGAAAAAAAAATTGACAGTTCAATGAACAATGTTTTTCCGCGGCTAAAATGCATCGTAAATTATCCCTCCCGCACGATACATCCCGAAAGGGGTTTTGAAAAATTTCTCCCTGACACTCTAGTAATGATAAATAAATCAGGAAACCAAGTTCTGCAAGGAGAAAAATGGACTAGTTTTACAAAGTTCCCTGAGATTTTTATAAGAAAAGTTTTTGGTCAAAAATGTTTCACGATGGAAATGTTTGACTCTCGGGTGTGCTATCTTGAGTAATCTCCTATCGTCGAAGACCCAAATATTATATATTATCTATTAAGAAACCTTAAACTACATCAAAAACCTTCCATAATTTCTTATCTACCTTCAACATTATCTCAGAGCACACACATTTCAGAAAGATAAAGCAATAGACGTGAACTCATTGAAGAGATTCTGTCTAATGCGAGAATTCATAAATTTTAAATGTTTGCTCTGAATTACGTACAAAAAAAATGTACTGAAAAAAGTAAATTGTACAATTGTATGTGAACGTTATTTATTATTTCAGAGATGTTATGTAGAAGAAAATTGTGCATTTTCTCCTTTCAATTTTTTTGTTCTCACATAAAATGTATTTCAATTCTAATTTGTTTCTAATTTGAGGCCAATTCTAGGCAGAGAGCGTTACACAATCGGCTGAGGAACACAAGTCCCTTTAAAGCAGGCCGTCCTTGCCCCACAGCGATCGAGAGCGAGACCCCATACATTCTTTCTAAACTTCAAACCAACAGTGCTTCATCTACGAGTGACAGAGACGAGAGAATCGCCAACACGGTATGTCTCTGAATGCTTATCCAAGGCCGTTCCGTACTAGCGCGCTATAGTTCGTAACTTCTTATTGCGTACGCGTTATAAAATCGTACGCACGCCCTCTTAGCGTTTTCTCTCTCTCTCTCTCTCTCTCTTTAAACTCGTCTTTTTATCAGTCTTTTCCGATCGCTTCCCTGTTTGACATTTCAACCGAAAGGTTGTTTGGGTAATGCAATGATGGATCAATTACATTATTATCGTCTTGGTTTTTTTTTCTCTCGAATCTTAAGTGATTTTATGATTATTGGGTGAAAATAATGATGAGATTTTATCGGGTTGCCACCTGCGAACACCAAGAATGAATTAATAAAGTACCTCTCGTTTAATGAGGATTTGAAATAAGCATGTTAAATTAAATCGAACTTATGATTTGAAGTGTTATGAACGCGATTTGTTAAAAGTTCACAGGTGATTATACTCATTTCTTTACGATAGAGTTTCAATCCATTGAGAAGAGGGGGTGGCAATTTTAACTATATTGTGAAAACTAAAGAAAGATTGGGAATCGGGGGACTGAAAAGGCTCGTAAATAATAATATTAATACTTTGATTTCTATGTCGGGGTATGTTTCACCAAATATATTTGTTATTTGACCTGAATGAATGATTTGTTGGGAAGTTTCTGTAGCAATATGCACAGTCCGTGCGCATATTCGCAGTACAGTTATTTCAAGAGAGATCTCTCTGTATTATATTCAATCCAACGATAGGCAAAAAATTCTGATAGCGATTAAATTTTTCCTGTACACATTTTTTATTTTTTTTTGTTTGTTTGACAACTGATTGAAAAGCTGAATCTAAAATGTTGACAAAACTGAAAAAGAAAAAAAAAAATTCAAAAAAAAAAAAAAAAAAATACTAACGATCAAACAAACAAGTAAAAAAGATGTTTATTACAGTTTGCTTTTTAAATAAAACGTCATATGAATTTTGATGAACGTGAATCAAGATGTGATAATGCGAATTAACTGTCAACAAATCTCATCCAATCAATAGGAGAGATATTCATGAATAATTTTATGATTCCCACCTATGTATCAGAGCCAGTGATTGGCCCATTGGAGAGGGCCGCGCGGTTTTGTATATAAATCCATACGTGGTATTATTAAGTGCATAATTTTGTTCATTCATTGATGTCAATCGTACGCTCACCCTAGAGTTAATAGCAGGTTTATTTGCTAAATTTTCTCCAAGTCTCATCTAAATTGAAGGGCTTGGGGAAGTGTAATGGCATGTTGTACGCCCACTGAGGAAGCATATCTGCACAATTATTGCGTAATACACGATGATCGACATTCTTTGACATGGAAAAAAATGTATCATAAATTTGGATTATTATAATTTTAATTTAATGATTAATTTGAATTTATTCTTATTTTGTTTACTGAAATGGCAAAGCAATGATTTGAATCAATTTGAAATGTTATACTCATAAAGTTGTGTGAAAATTGTTGATGAACAAAAAAAAACTGTTTGGGTACTAGGTGCTTAGGTGCATGTTGAAATTGTGACCTTTTGTCAGAATCCGATTCTCCTTTCACGGGTTCACTGATCGCTGTCAGATGCGCTGTCGAGCGATGTCGAAATTGCCCTCTCCGAAACTCGGTTTTTAACATCCGCTTAAACGTAACATCTTCCTCGGCCCAGTAGCTATCTATATTCCGATGAAAGAATTTCCCTCCGGTTCCGTTTGGAGGGAGCGAATAACACACTACTGCAAGTTGTGCGACGTTTTTTTTCTGCCTCTTTGGAAGCCGAACAAAATAAAATATAGCAAACTAAAGATCTTTTGGAAACGTGAAATTTTAACGTGATATTAATAGGTGGAACTTGACAAAATTGTACGATTAAAAAACTTATTTTAAGATGCAAAAATGTTGAAGTAAAAAATAAATAAATAAAATAAAAAACGAAACAAGTCAGATGTAATTTGTTGGGATTGAGAAAAGCGAGAATGTTGTGAAAGAAAGAGATGTTTTTCCTAAATAATGAAGTAAAAAACCGGGCGACACACTTGCAAAATAATTGAACAATCGTTGCAGCACCTTCTCTCGCTCCTGGTGTCACCGTCAATTAGTCTGAACTCTCGCAAGCGCCAAAGAGTCTAAAAACGACAAAGCTTATTTCAGGATGTGGAACGACGAATTCAAGTTTTATATTAAAAAGTAAATCTTGATCAATAAAGGGCTGTCTCCGAAATGTAGGTTATTTATAAAGGAGCGATCCGAAGAATCAAAACGGTATGACGCAACGTCCCTGGCTGCAGGTGGCACTGCCTCCACATATGCACTCATTAGTGCGGAATCACTGTCGAGGATGGAACGGTGCCTTGTTACAATCGAGCATGATTAGCTCAGACGCAAGAATTTTCCTTTTTTTTCATAATTTCTTTCTAATTGGCTATACGTGCTACAACTTACACTTTGATTTGTTATCAAAAACAAATCTAATTTCATAAGCTCCTTATGTATCGAGATCGCAAATTTTAATCCTCGGAAAATCAAACAAATTGTTTTGAAAGACTAGCCATCTTCAAATGAAATTAGAAACGAACTTCTGTACGTGCCCCGACTGCAATCTCGAAGCTCTTAAAAAGTTTAATGAGAATATTGTTCTGTGGCTTTTCGCTGGTGACTACTTTTATTGATGTTCAATTAATTATTTATGTATTACCTGCAAAAGAAAACAAAATTGTTCAAATTATTTCTAGTCGATATAAAAGTAAAGGAAAATATGTAGAAAATTATACTTGGATACTTCCAATAACATTCAATAGAAATGTTTGAAACGTTTTTAAATGTTATGAAGTTGTAGGCGAGCTGACGGTCGAACGATTATTTTGCCTTCTTCCCTGCTGACCTCATTTTTCGATTGGCCCCATTTGCTATGATGTGGCGCAGACCAGGTAATGCACACAATCATGAAATAGCTTCAAGTGAGATGCCGGGGTAACAGGTGTTCCATTTCCACCCGAACCAATTCATTCGGTCAGCTGAATAGTCATTCTAACAGTGATCCCGGATAGGCGTTGGGCCGATCCGTGACACGCTGCACACGCAACTGCCTGACACCGTGGCATTGTTTTGCTGCGGGTCCCAATAGGTTGGCTGCTTTTTCGTCATTTTTAAATCGCTCGTTTGACACCCGTGTATCGATTGACGAGTGATATAAGCATACAAAGAGGGCAATTGTTTGATTGTGACTGCGCATGTACCATGACGATCGCGCGGCGCATCCCCGCTCACTCTCTATCTCTTTTGCTCGTCATTTTGCCAGGTAAAACTTATTTTCAACTTGGAGTAACATTCATCGGGATGCACCGCAACACTTTGTCAAAAAGAATCATGTCTGAAACGAAAAACAGAGGATTTTAATATTTATACAAGGTGACAGAAAGATGTTTTTGTACAGTTTAAAATGAGGAAAAAATAATGCTGTTGGCCTGGATGAGAAATGAGGTGATAAAGCTCGCCTTTACCCTATACGACTTGGAAAGTTCTTTTGATTTCGTCACACATTCAGCATTTCTTGAATATCAAATTTATTATAATTTCAAAAATATTCAAATCGTTACGCAGTGACCTGTCAAGTCACGTGACCCTGCGAGCTCCGCAGCACACTCGGTGGCGGCATCTGCAGTTGACCGACTTTCGATAGTTAGCAAGTTCATCCAGAAGATGGTGTACGAAGACCTCTTGACTCGCCGTGAACAATCTGCACGGTAGGTAAAGCCGCTTTCGTAAAAAAGAAAAAAAAGAAAATTTATCTATTCAATTCGAAATTTCGATATATTTCAGGTTTTTTAATTAAAATGGTTTATTTCAAAAAAAATTGTATGGTGATTAGTTTTCCTTCTTTTTTTGCAAAGAGAAAATTTGATTGAACAGATTTGATTCAGAAAAGTTTGATTTGGAAAAAGTTTGTTTGGCAAAATTTGATACGAAAAAGTAGAAAAAGGGTGAGTATGAAGTATTCAAATATCTGTTCTCTGTTTTATATGAATGGGCAATATTTTTAATATATCATGAATTTGTTGAATTTTTTTTAACATCGGTGTATTCGTTAAAAAAATAATACACAAATTGAAATGCGTGAAAAGTATTTTATAATTGATGAACACGATTAGGATCTGAAATAAAAGTAGGTCTTTGGTTTTTTTCTCATGCAGCACTACTTTAAATGATTAACAATTAAACACGATTCAAACCTAATGTTCTATATTAAAGATAGCTATTAAATTTTTCCTAGCTTTTCTCATTTTAAAACAATTATACAAAATTATGAAGCAATTTCATTCAAATCTATTTTTGATCCAACTTTGAATCCGAGATGTGGTTTTAAAATCAGGAAACCCATTTTAATTATTCATTCATAAAACTAAACCCTGACACTAATTAATACTAAATTCGTTCAATTGTCCCAACAGCAAGTATGAAAAAAAAAATCGTTAAACCGTTCATCAAAATTCACATCTGTCAAAATCTAAAAATGATATGCTCCATCAAATCCTGAATATCTTAACTTTTCACGTAAACCCAATTTTGCAAAAGCAACTAATTCCAGTCAACGACACTTATGACAATCTCAATGATTACAATTTGTTCGAATCTTCAAAACCCAAATGTTGAAATGATGATAAATTGGATTAAAAAGTTTTTTCCGTACGTCAAATTCATAACCTCTTCAGTTGACAACAAAGTGAATACAGCAACAATTGAAATGCGAGGCTCCAACTGTGAGCTGAAAAGAGACAGAGCGAGAAGAGCAACAAGCTGAAAGACAAGGACGAAAAGAGAACACGAGATCGGTGAATGTGAATCGCTTCACGGCGGTTACCCTTTCTGATCGGCGTGTCAAAATAGATATTGCGCGCGCGCACGCCATATTGTGATTGATTGTGATGCCGAGGTGGCGTGGCGCGCGTCGTTCGGCAGGTGCGCGCAGCTCTCGAGCAAGGCAACGTCGGGAGCAGTCCACACGTAGTTCGCGGTTGCAGTGCGCCCGTCTGGCCAGACCCGCCGCGTCGGCTGTCATCCTTTCAAAGTGTGTGTGTCGTGTGACCGCGTCGTAGCCTTTCTAACCTCGACGGAACAGCGGCTACGTGGCGATCTTGTCCTAGTCGCCCGGTTCACGGGGCACGTGCAGCGCGCGGCATGAGAGCGCTCCTCACGGGTACGTGTTCGATGCAAAAATTTTGCACTCCCATCCTGAGATTGAATCAGAACCAGTTTTGTTTCTTCTTTCTTTCTTTCTTTACCTCCCAAATTGATGTTCATTTTTATTTACGGTTGAATTTTTGCAAAACAACCGACCCGATTACGACCGCGAGGTCCAATTCATTTGTTTCAATTGTCAAACAAGGGGTGGAATCGACGACGAGAGATAAACTGCAGTGATTGAGTGATTTTTGCTGGCTCGAGTGAGTGCAAAAGTTCAGCCTGGACGTTGTTATTGTTGTTGGAGTGTGTTGGTGTGCGATTGTTCGCTTATGATTGTTGACACGCTCGCGATGAAAGTTAAGCGTACACGGACCAACAAGCCTCTGAAAGATCCTCTTGTGATTAACGTTTTAATTGGCCCGCTAGAAAGTTTGGCAGCTGCTTGGACGATCCGCTAATTTCACGATCTGTCACGGTTCTCATCCTCGGTTGTTGAGTTGGGCGGATGTCACTCCGAGGTTAATTTGCAACAGGATATATATGTAAATCACAGAACATCAGAGATTCAAAACTCAATCTCAAATTCTGACAGATCATTTTTTATACTCTTTGACTAATTCAAAAATGTTCATTCTTATTTTTTTTCTTTTTTATAGTTATTGTTTTGTTTTCGTTTATGCTTATTTTTATTTCACTTGCAATCAATGAAACATCTAAATACACAAGAGAGATAAACAATGTCAGTTGATAATTTTATTCAAACTTTCCACTTTTTTTCTGTCTGTTATTTTCCTTACATTTGACTTTTTTACAGTTAAAAAAACGTGGTCACGTAAATGAGAACGATTATCAAATTCCCCCCGGTTGGTCGAATGACATTTTATCCTGCCGTAATAACTTGATTATCTTATTGTGCCGGCCGCGTTATTATCCTTTTCATCATAAAATCTGTTCCCGGCAAAGTTGGCGCGCAAAAAGGATTTTTTTTTTTCATGCCATCATTTCATTTGATAGCGCAGCGCCTGTTACATTGTTAATGATTGCATTAACGTCGATGCCAACAAAGTGCATAACGAAACAAAAACAATTTTTTGTCATTATTGAATCGCTCTCGCGAGGAGAAACTGAAGAATGGGAAGAGCGCACGCAAAACGTAACAACAACTGGACGATGGAAGCAAAGAAAAAAAAACGTCCATTCATTATCCGTGTGCGCAGCGCACACACGAAGAGTCAACGAGAAATAGATTGAATGATTTTCTACAAAGTTGCGGTTCAAAGTTTGCGAGCTGTAATCCACTTAGACTTGGAAAGAACCGAACGTTTTCAATCATGCTTGATATTTCCAATGGACGAAAATACTGCCAGGATGTTCTGTCTGATTTATCACGAATAAAAAAGCAAGGAACAACGAGAGTAACGCGAAAGTTATTCGCGATAAAGATCCGTGCCCCGGATACACTTTCTACGATGACAATAGGAAAAAGGTTTTTTCGTTGCTCAATTTCCAATTTTCGACTCATCATATTTTGTCGAGACTGTTTTTTTTATTTTAATTTTTATTTATTTTAGCTCTTTTATTTTCAGAATTTATATCCCTTTCTATTTTCGTTCATGTTATTTTGTTTAGCTTATTTCTTTTGTTTTGTTTTTTTTTATTTTTAAAATTATATTCATTGTTACTGTTTTTCTTGCAGGTTTAGCTCCGAGTTTATGATAAAGTTTCCGCTTGATGAGTTACGTGCCGTCGTGTTCTTGACATGTGAGATATTTCACAAGAATGCGCCTTGTTTCCTTGATAACGGTTCCTATGGCTATTGCGGATTTCACGCCAGGTGCTTAGAGCCATTGATATGCACACATAAATTGCGCTGCTACACGCACACCCGGACGAAATTAAGTGTCGAGTGCAAGAAATTTAAGTTGTCTCCTATCTGCTGGCTCATTTTAATTAGCTTGCAAAAGAGAGCAGAGCGACGTTTAATTTTTTCATGAAAAAAAAAAAAAAATAACAATAATAAAATAAAACTTCCGCTGTGAGTGAGCTCAATGACACCGCCAAGGATGCAAATATTTGTTAACAATTCGAGGAGATGAATGTTCGAAATTTTTCATCTGTACAAGAATAGTTTGATTTACAAGCACCGTGTCGTTTTTGCAACGGCCCCAAGACGAATTGGTTTTTATGATAGCGCGCGGTAAAATCGACGATGCAAAATTCTTAGTTTTTGTTGACGTTAACAATGGGAGTTTTGTCTCTCCCTTTTGTATGCTTTTCTTTGCATGTTTCTATGCAAAATAATCGTTTTGTGCTTCATTTTGTGAACGTCATTTTTTTATCTATTTTCTGCCCCATCCTTTTCTCGTGTCAAACATAAAATATCAATACCTGCATTTTCTTACGAATTTCCGGATAATCCGAGCGTGAGTATTTTTTTAAAAAAAAGACAATGGCGTCGAATAAGCTGAAAATGTCTGCATTGGCAAACATGCATCGTTGTTTCTTGTGCGTGAATGTTGATATTGAAAAAAAAAAAAAAAAAAAAAAAAAAAAAAAAAAAAAAAAAAAAAAAAAAAAAAAAAAAAAAAAAAAAAAAAAAAAAAAAAAAAAAAAAAGAACAACAGGAAGATTGTAAAAGCCATGAAAATTGATTTGCTCTTTCGAATTTAATGGAGATATCGTATCCGGAACTGTCGAAGGCAACAAAAATGTCACCGCGTTTTCGAAATTTCATCGACGAGTAAGGAAGATTCATGATATTTTGGGAACCATGTTACGTCACGTTAGAAAGTTCATATTTCGTCAGCGGTAAACCTGCAAACACCGTTGCTTTCTGACGATTCCCATACATTCGTCTTCATTAAGCGGGTCGAAAAAGAAACTGAAAAAAAACTTGAACAAAAAAAAACTAAATTGAGAAGCAAAATGACGCGCAAAAGCATAAATCATTACAATGTTACTCGTGTTAAAGAAGGGAGCAAAAAATAGTAACACGTAATGCACCTGCATCTTAATCGTCATTAAGGTTGAAAATGTGCCGTGATAAGGGAGACGTAAATGATTTCGTGATTCATGGTAGAAGTGAAAGGATAGTTTCGCCCGGAGAGTGTCGTCTACAGGAAATTCCGCGTGAAGATGAGAAAATTGAAGATACAAGAGAGAAGAACGAGATGGAGGGGATTTATGTGAAAGGCCATGTAAATGCCGACATTACAATTTCCACGCGAGTGTATTGTGAATGAACTGACATCGTGTTTTAGTGAATAGAGCACAGTTCGTCGGTCTTCAAAATTCGGGCAATACATAATACCCGCTTGCGAGAGAGCAACTTTTTGGGAACTGAGCGCGTGCTGCTGTGTTTACTCAAAGTACCATGATAAATAGCTAAAATTATCAAACTCTTCGCTGAAAATTAATTTTCGTCATTTACAAACATACCATTGTAAACTTGCCAGTAAATCTCAATTTTGCAACAAAATTCATCATTGATGAAATGAAACAAATAATAATTAAAAACATGAAACAAAAATGAAATGAAAAATGAAATTGCGTTTAAATTTTTAATTTAAATTTAATCAATTGAAGTTTAACAAAATTAAAGAAAACAAGGAGATGATGGCATTGACATTGCAACTTTGACCTTTTTCTTTGATAAAAAGTTTTCTTGTAATTAAATTTCGGATTCAAAAGCGTTTGACTGTTTTAATTCAAATTGAATTGTTATTTTCGCTGTTTGTTAGTGAGAATTATTGTTCCACAAAATTGTGTATTTTTGTTTTATGAATCATTTATATAAAAATGAAAATGCAAACGATTCGCGAGAGATAATTTGTATAAGATTGTAATATCAATTGCAATAGTCGAGTTCGGGGAAGAAAAACAATCGTGAAATTACATAATTTCCTCGAAGCTTTTTTATCGAGTCTTATTTTAATTCGATGCTAGACAATGACATGCATACAAGAATCGCGATCTCAGCGTCTTACTGATGTTTGTCTGCATCGGTCTTGAACTCGCGTTAGTGTGTGCGAGAAATGCCAACAGCCTGTGCACCTAAAAGAGCTTACGTGCGTTCCTCTAACAAGCTCCACAAACACATTGTCAACCTTTGCCAGTTAAATTCGTATACGTGAACAACTACTTCGAAAGATTTAACGTACACTTTTTCGTCGTTTCAAATCGATATTATACCCTGCTACGAATTTCATATCAGTATAATAATCTAAAAAAGGTCAATTCTTTTGAAGCACATCTTTCTATTAATTTTTTTCCTTCCAGATTTTTTTATTTAAGGATTCTTTCATAAGAAGCTTTTCAACTTGGAACTTCTTAATTTTGAAATCGTTGTAGTTTCGGTGAAAGAAGGTAGCTTTTTCAGCTACACTTAAATAATTAAAACAATTTTTTTTAATTCATACAACATTTTCATTAGAAAAATTATTTAATGATAAAAAAAACAATTATAATTTGATTTGAAGAAAGTTTTTTTTTATTTAATTAAATGAAGAAATAAATGTTTGAAAAGAAATTCTATTCGGAAAGCAAATAAAGGTAAACAATTTTATCATGATTGTGAGCACTTGAACACGGTCGCCCTGTCGGAACAATTGCACTGTTTAATAAAAGCTAAACAAGCGCAGTTAAAATATGCACCAGAGGACGCAATGCACTAATGACTCGGAATCGCGGCGTGTACACGAATTTAGCATCTGTTTGGTTTCTCTCAATGGAACAGAGCGAGTGTTTTTTTTTTGCCTCAAACCAAACGCAAAGTAGCGTTTCTTTTGGCTTTAACTTCTTTCGAATAAAAGTGAGAGCAGGGCTGAAATAATTGCGCGTGTGCGCCGCACCTCGCTCGCTATCATTTGATACTACAAATTTAATGGCAGATGTGCCAGGGCAAAATAAAAACCTGGCGAAGATGGAAATTCGCGAATCCATTCGCTGAGAGCTTTCGTGTGAGACAAGGCGCATTCAGGTCGTTTTAATTCAATGTTTAACTGTTTACTCCGGGGGAAAAAACATTCATAAAGCACACCGTTTGAATATGCAAACTTACTTTACATACTCTTTTTTTCTAAGATTTTTATATGATTTTTTTTTTCAGGAGTCAAAACAAAAAAAAATCATCTATCAAATGTCGAAAATAAGAATAGAATATGTTTTCTTCTTTATTAAGTGAGTTTTAAAACCAAATGACAATTTTAAACATGAAAATTGGAATTTTCATGAATAAAATTTGAAAAGTAAAACATTAGATAAGTTTTTAACTTTGAGTTTGATTTGAAATTTAAATTGACCGTAAAAATGGTGAAACTTTTTGAATGAACCAACGCAACATTAAACAATGTGAAATTGCGTAAAATTAGGTGGTCAAATTGTGTCGGAACCCTTGTAAAATGACAAAACGGGCAGATCGTAGATTCAAATTTAATGTAAATTTTGGAATTAAAATTGCAAATTTAAAGAATGTATCAATTTCGCGAATAGACTTATAAATTACAATATAAACTTGGGATGACGTGCGAGAGTATGTGATGAAAAGCGCAACTAATTTAGTCACAAGAGGACGCCACTTGACATAAATCAGTCGCAAACGACGGCAAAGTTTGCGACCGCGCGATTAGCATATTCGATCCCGGGCGTAATGTATATGACGTCATAACAACATATTATTCTTAAAATTGTTGCCCGACGAAACGTGCGGCGTTACGCTGGACGAAAGTTGGGGCGCAAGAAGTTCGGGAAATCCGTTTGCAAGTTGGCCCGCCGTGTGATGCCATTTCGCGCCGGTGGAAACTTTCCAACTCGATATCTGTATGCAAATTCACGAGAAAGAGCGTGAAGAATAGGCGAACCGCGGATGCTAGAGACACTAAATGTTCGTTAGACGTGAAGAACAAAATTGAAATGCAAAATGGCTTTTGGGAGGGTGAGTCCAATTTAATACTCTTCATTTTTTTTTTCTTCTCAAATTAGACTTTAATTCAGAACTCTCGCACAATCTTTCTCTCGATTTTTACTCTTTCGGATGGATTTACTAATCCAGGTTAAAAAAATTAACTCTATCGCCAATTTAAGTGAGATAAAATGGTGAATTCCTCAATTTTTTTTTCCTTTGATAAAAATTTCAACGTACTGAGTTTAACTTGATTAACATTGTTTCAGAATGCTCTGAGCGTCGAAGTATTTAATGATATCGAACTATTAATATTATCTATTCAGGACAGCTGTTACAAAAGATATAATTTTGTTGCTATAAATAATAATTAGTTATAAGTTATATAATAATAATTACTTTTTCATAAGTTAGTTGCAATGAAGCAAAAAGGTTGCAAAAAAAAACTTTTTTATTATTCATCGCTTTTAAAAGCAAACAATCATGATATCAAAAAATAAAAAGTTGTTTATCAATTGTTTCAAACGTTGCATTTTTATTTTTATGAACAATAACAATGCTTGATAATCACTAACACTTTTTAAAAGTAGATTATAAATAAATGAACCAAACTGATTGCAAAACTATTGTTTTCCAATGGTTGAAAACAAATTAGTTATTATTTCCATTATACTGTTTTTTCTTCTTTTTTTAATTATAGCTGACATCGAATTGTTTTTATTAATAAAATATAATCTGATAATATGATCATCATATGAATTCATTCCCGTGATTATATCGCCATAGAAGCTCCACTAAATGTATGGAACTTGTATATAAATGCAAGCGTCATATAGATATAGGATCTACATAATATATTTTATCACGTTTCATCGGCTATGAATAACATTCACTTTGCAAATTAATTTCGTCAGAAAACAGACGACGAGTCAACGTTCATATTATTTTTAGTACCACTTTTATTCATTTTCATCCTTCTTACGATTTTTAATCATTTTTTATTGTTTAAATGATTGAAGAAACCAATTTAATAATTCGTGACGGAAAATACGAATTGAATGAACGAAAATTTGTATCGTGAGTTATTATCCATGGTGAATTATGAATCGATGAGAATTAGAAATCTGCGACGACTTTGCGATCAAGATCGATCGTTTTCATTTCAATTTGTAACTGGCATGACTAAATATGTAACGACCTGACGATGAAAACAAGTAGGTCATGATACTCGAAAGTTTTCATTAATTCCCCTATTCAAAGAGGCCCGCCGAAGAGGCTTGCAAATTGACGCCGCCATTATTTTGATTTAATTAAAAGATAGACTTTTGTTCTTCAATACTTCCTTTTCAACGCTTCATCAAATCATCTCACTTGATATTTTCTTTCACGGGGAAACGATGCTCCAACTATTGTGCAACCTTCAATAAGTCACTTCAATTTTTTCAAGTACAATTTATTAGCAATAATATTAAAATTTTGCAAATATAATGAGTTGGAATTATTAATTGATAATCAAACATTTTTAATCATAGATAAATCAAATGATAATTGTATATAAATTCTGGACACAATCAAGATTTTCCAATAAAGTTTTAAAAGTAACAGTTGTTTATAAATTATAACCAAATTTTATTAATTAATTGTCGTTACTTTTATTTTAAATATGATGAACTACTCGTCGTGAATTTCAGACAAAAATCTTTGCAGTCTTTCTGTGCGATTAATTTGATACAAGTCGTTGAGACGATTTATTGCACGCGCATATAAATTGACTGTTCAGGAAACTTGAGATTGAGAGAAGAGGACAAACGGCATATACAGTATAACTCGGTGCATAACATCTAGGAGCTTTTATCAAAGATGATAGCAGCCGATACATATTTCGAAAGGGGAAATGAGGCGAAGACGACTTGTGACACATTTCCGGTTTCATTACACACGTTGGATCCGTGAATGATTTCGCTTTTGTATGCGCAGATACTTTTACAACGCATACAAATACCAATGGTGTGACGACATGCGGATTGGCATCCAAGCAAGGACTAACAATTTTACATTGCATTTTAGATTCATTCAATGATTCAATGTTTATTTTTCAATTTATTCTATGTTAAAAAACTGTAATACAAGTTCTTCATTTCAAAACTTAGTTAGGGATTATTAAATATTGTGACACAAACATTTCTCAGATAAACCTTATTCCCTAAAAAGATTTGGCTGTGATAAAAAAGTTTCAACAACTGGGCATCAAATACGGACCCCCTGAAGTGAAAGTTCACAGTTTTATCCCCTGTGCCAAAGTTTTCCTTCAAAGTCTAAAACCTTTATCTGGAATTTACTTAACGTCTTAAATAATTCTAAATAAATTATTAAACATGATTTAATTTTTTATGACACGTTTATTAAAAATTCCTAGCTAAATTAACAATTTCTGAGCTGTTGTTTTTAATTGTTTTATTATAACACTCACAACACCTTTCATTGAAAATTCAATGAAAGGTTTCAATTTTTCAATTTAGAGCTTTAAATTTGACTTTTTTTGTTTGATTCATTTTTGTATATTTGATGTGGTTGAAAAAAAAAGAAAAACGTAATAATTTGAATGATAAAACAGAGGTGTGACCGATGATGAAGTGCTTATCGTCGGCACCATCATTGAACTGGAAAGAAATGTTTGTATCAGAGGGAAATTCATTTGCACACAAAAAGCGACGGTCATTTTCAGCTCAGCATACGCGGATTTCATTTGATTCGTCGCACAACACCTGTTTGCAACGTCCGCAGGACGTACTTATCACTAAACCACGCTCACATTTAATCAGTCGGCTTATTTTTCGCACAATGATCCCTCGATCATTGACCGCTCAAAGGTCCCTCACGAAGGATCAGTTTTTATTCATGATTTTTAATGCCGTGCCTGAAACTTTCAGTTTTTTTTTTACCGACACTCCTTTTCTAAGCTGTCGCGTATATAATCGTGATTGAAATGTAAAATAGACAGCAAAAAAAAAAAAAATTAATATCGCGAGGCAGTGGCAAAAAAAAGTTTTTCGTTTGAAATTTAATCCGACTTTTAAATATGGAGATGAGTTTTCCAGTTGAAGATATAAAAATGTGCAAAAATTCATTCTCTGTAAGTTTTCCTCTTTTTGTTTTTATTGTTTTTTCGCGATAGAATTCCGGATAGGAATTTATTTTGAAAAGCTGTTCTCAAAATTGTGTTTTATTTACTCTGCCATGAACGTGTTTTAATAAAAATTTGATACCTGAAAATGATCCCTTTTTATATATAAAGACTTTATTAGCATCAAAAATTAATTGTTTAAAACCATATATAAATAATATTTTTTTGTCTCGTTCGATTTGGTTCAATTAAATTAAAACAAATTTAGAAGAAGGCAATTGAATAATTATTGAAATCTGTTTTTGCATCTCTATAAAAAAAAAAAAAGCTAGAGCTCCAAAGATAATCTGAATTTCGGCTTCGAGATTTGAATTAATATAGGCGATCAAAATAACTGCCGAGCTCCAATAATAAACGCGGCCATCACTAATGCACCGTCGATCGGATGGTAAATTTTTCCGTCTTGCTTTTGAACTGACAACAAGCTTTAAAGCACAATGCGCGAGCTTTTGAAAAATATACCGAACCTGAGAGAGCCACGGTGAAAAATCAATTACCGTTCGTTGAACTTACATCTATTTTATCAAATGTCGTCCCCAATTTGAGCATTGTCATCGCACTCGAAAAAGCGTTTAATTAGCGCGACCGCGAAAGTTCCGGACGAAAAACAATTTGATTTGGAGCGCGGCTTAACAACTTGTTATAATTGCGATAATTGTCGTCGGAGAAAACGTGCTCGTTACCCACACTATTCGGCTGAAATCAACGTTGTTCGAATGACTTTGCGACAACGAAAAATATTACACTTTTTCCATTCGTAAGAAAGAAAATGTCTCGAATGTATTTTAATTTTGTTTTTCGTGTTTTTTGTTCTGCATCTAATTGTAATTATAAAACCAATGTTCAGTGAATACGTTTTTTTTACAATTTCATAAGTAAATAACAATGCATCATTTAATATACATAATTTTATGAACATGCTTTTATATTAATTAGTCAGTTGTATGTTAATGGAAAAAAATGTAAATTTAGTTGAAGATTAATAATTGCAATGTTTTCTTTAACCTTATATATTGATTGTGTATTTTCTGACATTCGAATAAATAATGTAAAAAGTCTAGTATATTGATTCTTAGCGATGAGTTTGTTTGAAAATAGCGCAGCACTAATACTCGAAGTTGAAATTAATTCCGCCGACTTAACTTCACTAATCGGCAGATTATACTGCAAGCGCATTTCTCATACGATGCGGAAACTTTTCGAAAAACGTTTATCGAAGAGAGGCACACATTACAAAACGGCTCTTCCCTCAGCAAGTTTCCGTGTGTAAAATTCAATTTTACAAGAAAGTCGGTCTTGAGAAATGCAAGAGTTCAAGTTTTGTTCGTTTATAATCGTTACAAAAGTTTTGAATTAAAAATCCACTAACTTTTTCATTCGTATCAAATTTTTTATCTCAGATCGATATTGACGGGAGCAAACAAAAAAAAGATCTAACAGTTTTTTTGTAGCTGGAGAGGAAAAGTTATTGTTCGGAAGTACACCGAAAATAGATGAACTTTTATAAAATCACTCCGGCTCCTATTATAAGTCGCAAGAACGTGCAAAAAACCTCATACATATGCGAATGTGGGAGGCTTTATAACAATCCACATGCAAGTGTTTCGTTTCGGTCAACGGCTGCGATACAAGCGAAAACGTTAGATGGAGACTCGCTTGGACAGTTATTTCAAAGCTTTCCGCATTATTTCGCAATTATTGTAATCCTGATGCGATACGTGCGCTGCCTCTTAAAATTAATGCCCGAAATTCAACTGTTCCACATAAACTCAAACTTTGAGTAATTCTATCCAGGGTATAAAATAAACGAACAAATTTAAACTAGATTTTTTATCACTAAAATATTTCAAAGTTAAGTTCAAAGATTCAAATCAAAATTTCATAGGCTAATTGATTCTAAAAAAAACTTGTTGTTAAATTGTTCAAAATAAACGCTTGAATTGTAAAACAGTTTTTTTTCTCATTTAAATGGAATGTTTAAAACGTGCTGTAATTTTATTTTGTCAAATGAAACAAAAAAAAAAAAAAAACAAAAAAAAATAAACGTGACAGAATGTGAGATAGGGTCAATTAAATGTAGTCTCGGCACGTTCGTGAAACCTGCGCAAAGACCGCGGACGAACGTCGGATCAGTTAATTAAAAATGCAAGCTTCTCATTCTTCTTGGGATGCATTTTGCGTGCGCTTTAAACACTCGCGAAGAAAAGATTTGCGGAAGTTATATCCGCGGTGCACGTATTATCCGACCAGATTATAATTCCCCGAACAATGGCGAAGAATGTTACATATGTATTGCGGACTTATCTTGCCCGCATCTCTTATTATATTCCATTGTCTCCTCCGCAGTAAAGACCGACAGTTTCTTTCTTCATTATCTTTCTCTTCCTCTAGGTGACATCAATTAGATTTTAAAGTGTTGAAAAAATGCATTCACGATCTATTTAAGATAAAATAATTTTGATACAAATCTTGGGATAAGACGTTTATTCAAATTTTCGCATTTCCCCATTGTTGGTTACTTTGATATTTTGGATCAAGTTGTTAATGAGAGGTAAATTTGTGTGTTACAGGAAAGCTACGAATGCAATGGTTGGTTTGAAAATTGAAAGCAGAATCTGACCGTGGGAGGCCGAGGGAGTGACACACGAGGCGGGTGATGAACCGAGGTTCGTGTTGGTGTGCCGGCTGCTTAGAACAACCTCTGAACAAAGATGTTCCGCTCAAAAATCCGCATCCACACTTGCCAAGTGATCTTGTTCACGTCGCTGGTCTGGTTCCTGGTAGATGTCATCGTACTAATGTTCTACTCGGACTACATCAGCAACTCCGGCTGGAACTGCGTCTATAGCAAAGAGCAGCTCATCACTGATGACGATTTACCTCAAAGCTTTGCGCTTCAAGACAATTCCAGACTTGACTCACAAGAAGACCCCGACTTTGACAAAAGAAGGTTAATACAAACTACCCAATTCAATTTGATGAAATAAAATGAACTTGAATTAAATCAATCAAGCTTCATAAATGTAATTGAATTTTGATTTCAATTCATAATTATCTCACGAGTTTTAATTATCCAAAAAGAAATAACGAGTTTCATTCAATCAGCAAAATTAACTGAGGCGCACAAACAAAATTTTGCCAATTTATTTTTGCATTTAAAATAGAGAAGAAACTTTTCCATAACTGTTTTTTTTAATTAATATTAAATCATTGATTGTTTTCATATCAAGAATCTGTTTTTAAATTTCATATCTCGTGAAGGATACTCGAAATGTAGGCATACACGCACAATAAATCTTTCTAATCTATTTCACGCCGCGATAGCAGTATTTCCCTTTTTAAAGTTTTTTTTATCATTTAACAAAGCATGATTTATTTGTATTTAATTATCCGGTTTTATAGTTTGCGTTTGCATGAAATGAAAAATATATTGCTTTCGTTAGAATACAAACGATCATTTAATTGTTATTGTATATGACACTGGTCTGTACAAACTAACATGCAGTATTAATACGATTTTGTGATGCGACGAGTACACGAATGAAGTTATAGCATAAAACGTGACGTAAGCTATAGTTGCCGTACGCACACTCTCTTCTAATGAACGGTCATTTGTTTTAAAAGCATCATTTGCAAAAGTTATTTATAATCCTAACTTTTATCAGCAATTATTGTAGTTGATTTCATAAATGTTTCATTTTTAATCCTTCTAGCTGATTTATTTGGGATACAAAAAGATAAAACACTATGGTGGAATAGTATACTATTCGTTTCATTTATTATAAATTTAATTTATGAGTCGAGAAATTGCATACAGTGACATGGATTATAAAAAATTAATTATAAAAAAAGTTCATTTTCAATAGTGGTATATCGGAAAAATTTCCATTTACTGGCGCGTAATTAAAGAAATTGAAGCGAATCAAAATGTTTAAAGAGTTGGTCGGCCAAGTTGAAATATTAATTACGTTTTCTGTCGTTGTATTGGGGCGGTTCATTGAAGCTCGACAAGAAGACCGTCGAATATTGACATAATATCGAGGCGCATTACGAAAAGTTGATGAAAGTAATGACATCACCGCTTGCTTTTACTTTTCTCCAAAAACACATCGCTGTTTACTCTCGGCCAACATCAGACGAATTTGAGTCGCTTGTAAATTTTTTGTCAAATACTCTCTCATCGTACCCCATTGCGCGTGGCACACAAAAAAGTTACCCGCTAACGAGTTCTCGCGTTAATGAAAGTTTTTTCCCACCCTCACGCTAACTCCTTTTTCTTGTTCAATATTTGTTTCATGGTTACGCAGCTGCAACGACGCTGAACAAACAGTTAATTTGTCATTTTCATTTAATCGTATTAAAATACGCAATTTTCTTTCAAGTCGTTGTGTTTTTCCCATATCATTGTTTGTTGTCAAATTCGTCGAGAGTTGCAAGCCAAATTTGAAATCAAAATTTCAAAGACTGAGTGAAAAATTGTTTGTTATATTGAAAAAAAAATTGTTTCATTTATCTTAAGAAAGTTAAACATTGTTTAAATTAGTATTTCAAATGATATGTTATAATTGGTATGATAAAAGTGAAAACCAACTGCATTGTTTGTAGCGAGAAAAAAAGTTTGAAGATTTCATTCAACAAGTTTCGCCTGAGCTCATACCTTATGAAGTTTGATTTGTGATTTTACACGAGCCGAGGAGCATGCAAATAGTCGTGCATTGTGTGCTCAGTCAATTGATTTCTGGTCCAGCTCAAGTTTCCGTCGAGCACATTATCTGCACAACAAACCACCGCAAATTAATGTTTCAATAAACGAGCACTGTCGACGAACAATAGTGCCAATTATAAATTCTAAAAGGGTTTTTATTCGCAGACGCTGATTGATCGCTGCGACGTGTTATCTAGGAAGGTGCAAGATAACGTTTTCTCGGGGTTGGAAAAAAAAACACCAAAGAACAGAAAAGAGTTCCGATTGACATTCAAATACCATGTGGCGCGTTTAATTTTCACGAGATACAGTTTCCTGAATAGTGTTTGCAGATCGGGCTCTGTCTCATGAATTTTAAACGAGGAAAGAAAAGTTAGGAGACAAAAAGTTTTGCCGATACTTGGCGTTGTATTAATTTTTGATCAAATTACGTGTCCGTCTCCTTTAAGATCTTGTTCAATGGGGACAACTTTTATTTGGGGAATTTTCAATCTGGTTCAATAATTAATGCAAAAAGTTGCATGCAAATGATTATTATCATCAAAGTTTAGTTTGGAAACAAGCTGGGTGCCTTCTCTGGCAGAAAAATGGGATTAGCGATTTAAACTAAGTTAGTAATCGGTGCGAAACACTAAATCTGGATGAAATCTTCCGTAAAACTAGTTATATGTTTTGAATGGATCACACCGTGCTTTAAGAGGCGCGGGTAAAACAAAAGTATCTGCTCAACCATTCGCAACTGATTTTGCAATTTATCGTTTGTCGGTTAAACTTGAATTAACAATCTATCAAACTGTCGCGAACGTTAGTTTTAACACTAAAGTTGAGTCTGTTAATTTAGCACTTGAATTGCTTAATGCTCAGTTAGCATAAGAACAATTCTTCCTTCTTCTTTCCTTTTTGTTTCGCATCATTTCTAAATGTCGGAACTATTTCAGCTGGAAAATAATCACAATTTTGTGCTTTCTTCGTAATATCAGTAAAACTTTATTGCAATGATGGTTGAATAATATTTTTACTCGTACAACCGAGTCCATTTGCCGTTTCCTTGAACTATAAAAATTATTTCAAATAAAAATTGATCGATATTATGCAAAAATTTGTGCGATTACGACGGATGAATAATCGTCTAGGAAATAATTTAAGTTTTGTCCATTAAAGTAAACAAATGATTTCGTAAGAACTCAGATAATAATTCAAATGTTTTGTCTAATTATTTTTTCAGATTCAAAAGATCAGAGTTGCACTTATGGAGACCAGCCAGAATGGAAAAGGAGAACAAGAAGGCGCCGGGAGAGATGGGGGCAGCAGTGCACATACCTCCGGAGCAAGAGGCCAAGCAGCAGGAGCAGTTCAAGTTGAATCAATTCAATCTTATGGCAAGTGACATGATTTACTTGAATCGCTCGCTGAAAGACGTTCGGCTTGATGGTTGCAAGACCAAGAAGTACAGCAAATATCTGCCCGACACCAGCATCGTCATCGTCTTTCACAACGAGGCATGGAGCACGTTGCTGCGCACCGTCTGGTCTGTCATCAACCGCTCGCCTAGGGCTCTGCTCAAGGAAATTATTCTTGTGGATGATGCCAGCGAACGTGGTTAGTTTGCTCGTAAATTTCAAATAGCGCATTTAGAAATCAACGAGAATATTCATTCGAAGAGGGAGAGAAAAGAAAAGAAAAATTTTAATTGCAAGGTAGAAAATTAATTGATGATCTGAAAAAGAAAAAGGATAAACATTAATTATGGGAAAAAGGATGCTTCTGTAAATGTTTACTGCTGTTCGGAGATAATAAACGAGATAATAACGCACGAACACGAAAAAGCCGCGCAGAATAATATTTGAGTATTCATTATACGTAATCGTTACTAAACATTCAATTAAAAGTGTTCAATAATTAAGCAATAAAATATGCAATCTTAGAAACTTTGAAACTGGCGCGAAATTGCAGTTTCCAACGGAGTCAAATAATTACACCCTGGTGGTTTAAAATAACAACTTTCAGTAAAACTGCTTGACTTTAATCACAAAAGAAGGAAGAAATAATAAGTTAGATACTACTTTGATGATAAATGGTGGATAATTAAACCCATTCTGATAAATTCGAATCGAAATCTCGACAGTTTTATCTTTGCACATTTTCCGCTCGAAATTGAACGGCAAAATGAAAGACGGATGCGGGTCGAGGTGACGTGATGGATGTGCTGATTAGGATGACATTTATTACAGTTTTACTTTTATTGTTTTCTGTCCCACGTGGACTGTTATAGAATACCTGAAGCAGGATTTGGAGGAATATGTGGAAACTCTGCCAGTACCAACTTTTGTGCTGCGAACGAAGAAGCGCTCAGGGCTAATCCGGGCGAGACTGCTGGGCGCGAAGCACGTGAAAGGCCAGGTGATAACATTTTTGGACGCGCACTGCGAGTGCACCACCGGCTGGCTCGAGCCCCTCCTCGATCGCATTGCCAACGACCGCAAAACCGTCGTCTGTCCAATCATTGACGTCATCAGCGACGAGACATTCGAATACATCACCGCCAGCGACATGACTTGGGGCGGATTTAATTGGAAATTGAATTTCAGATGGTACACCCAATTATTTGCTTGTTCAATTCTTCAATCTCCCTGCCGAAGAGAAATCGTTTAATTTAAAATGTATGCGCCCGTAAAATTGGTTCGATTTTATCGTCGGATTTGAGATTGTTAAGTGGACAAATTGCAATTGTTAAAAAGAAATAAAATCAAGAATGACAAAACGGAACAGCAAACGCTCGAATTATGCAAGCTTCTCATGAAACAGATGAAATTGTAAATTACGAGCTTCCGGGTAAACTCTTGATTTTAATAACGAAAGGCGTTGCTCTAATCATTTATTGATAATGAATAATCGAAAAGAGATTTTGAATTAGCACACACTTGGGTTCAATTATTACAATTAATTTTCGTTATACCTCTCTTTAATCCGTTTCATTGTGTTTTGGCGACTGGCCGTTTGTTTAATTAAAAGTAACGCTACCACGTGCGCGTGTGAACCAGTTCAATAATTTTACGGCTCGCGTATAAACATCCATAATGTACGGATTCCCTGAGCACATGCACCCACACGATCATCAATACCAAAATTTTAAGCAAACTCCGCGACTTATGACCGAAATTAAATTTCAACGCCGGGAATATCCCTTGTAATGGAAATGTCAAGTAATTATGAACAGCTTATTATCCGGAGCATCGCAGAAGCAAATACTGTAATTAACCGTACAAATTGCAAGCAAAACTTTGACTCGTCTTTTCTTCGTAATGAACTTCATTTTTTCCCTTTTTCTCTTTTTTTTGTCTTAAACTTTGTCAAAATGTTTCTCTTTGAGATTTGTTTAAGTTTGTGCACCTAGATGAGCAAGATATTATAAGTCATGTGGATTCATAGGTACCGCGTGGCTCAAAGGGAAATGGATAGAAGGAAGAGCGATAGAACAGCGCCACTGCGGACACCGACGATGGCCGGGGGACTCTTTTCCATAGACAAAGAATATTTCTATGAATTGGGCGCCTATGACGAGGGCATGGACATCTGGGGCGGCGAGAATCTCGAAATGAGCTTCCGGGTAAGTTAACCCCCTTTTGTTCCACTTAATAATTCATTGTAAGAGATATTGTACGTGGGACTTTTTTTTATCCTCCCACATTCATTTTTTTTCTCTTCCCAAAGCAATTGAATTGCACTTTTCAAAGTAACGTGATTTCAAGAAGGATTTCAATTATATATTTTCTTTCGTCTATGAATTCTTTTGATCGAAATTCAATACCGTTTTTATTGTTCGCGTTGCAGAATGAATTTAATAATGAGATTTAGAAAAAGATAACAAAACAGTTTCAGGATCAATGAAAGTTGCTCGAATTTTAATCATCATGTGAACAAGTGGAATTCAAAAAAAGCCAGATAATTTTCAATTTATTCCACCGCTTGGCTACTGACACAATTTTTCAGTATATAGGATATCAATATAATGAAAAACAATTTTTCACATTTCGCGATCGTATATTAGAATAATTTATGAATAGAACTTCTACATCGGCTATATTGATCAGATAACGAAAAAAAACAAAACAAAATTACAAACGTTATTGTGTTTCTATTTGCTTGTGTGAATTGATGGAAATGTCATGAAAAATGTTAAATGTTGATGTATTTATATTAAATTCTACTGAATTCAGAGAAGACTTTTGAAATCAGTAGAAGAAACAGCTTAAAAGTGGGTTACTCTAAATAATTAAAAGATGACAAGGTAGAAAATTACCATAATTTAATAAGTATTAAATTATAATAATTGACAAATGGCTAGAGTTTGACATTTTAGAAATACTTTACAAAAATTAACCATTATAATTCACCAATTTTCGTTGCTAAAAGTATAATTTTAATTCATCTTAGCGAATGATTTGCAGTACGTCTAATGAAAGCATTTATATTGTAAGTATACAGATTTTATAAAAACAAACGATGCAAATTGAGAAAGATGAAATTGTATCAAATCATGCTATTGTTAAAATAGTTTTTTATGCAAAATTCCATCAGTGGTTCACTAACTTGCCCAACAGTGAAACATAAAGGGAACCGTTTGACGCGCACTCATGTGCAGTAGTTGTTGTTGTTGATATCTAGTCACGAACAAATGATTTAGGGTCAAATGTGTTTTACTACTTAATATAAAGTTTTATTTAACTTAGAATATGCATCAAATAGTGATGTCAGTGTGTATTTTGTAAGTTATATGAGTTGTCTTTATCTAAAACCTCCAAACTGATGATCCAAAGTTAACAAACCGCAAGTTGCTCGTTAATATGTGCATACCATAATCCGTAATCAAATTAAAAGTTTCAAGATATGAAATCTCTTCTTGGGTGACTGTTGGACCAACATTTACTGTACATCCAATGACCCAACAGTGGGTCAAAATGATACTATAAAAGAATTCAATATTGCTAATATTATTGACTTGTTGAAAGTAATAATCTCTTTTATTAGTAATTAAGGATTTAAAGTAAATAGTTGCAAAATCGTTTTGACATTTACTATTACATTTATGATACCTTACCTTTCGATGCGCGCACTATGTACTCATTACACGATGCCTGCAAATTCAATAATGAACAGAATTCTATATGTACATCATTGTTAGTGTCAACACAT
The DNA here is from genome assembly GCA_030523145.1 of Trissolcus brochymenae. Taxonomy (NCBI): domain Eukaryota; kingdom Metazoa; phylum Arthropoda; class Insecta; order Hymenoptera; family Scelionidae; genus Trissolcus; species Trissolcus brochymenae. The sequence continues at coordinate 116,788 of JAQQRF010000562.1, forward strand.
TCACATCGTGAATGTGTGTGATCACATTCAAATTTTTACCATTTCAATAAAAACACATAAAAGAACAACCAACGCACACCATTTTCAAAAAATGTCTTTGATATTTTGCAGTAAAACGCGTAAAAAACAACATATTCAAAACTAATTTATAAGAAATCACGAAGTAAATATTTTTTTATTAAAAAAATATTTATTTTGATAATGAGCAGATAAAAGTTAGCACTTGTGATGCTAAATAAAAAACAAACGAAATCACACTTAAGATAAATTTTATGTCGATATGATTAATTATTCATATTTTGATATTTCTACAGATAAAAAATGTGTTTAAAACGCTGGAGATGTAAGATTTTATTCAACAAACAATTATTATAATGGCAATATCGTTTTTTTTTATTTTCAAGTCAAAAATATGAAAAAATTTTTTAAAAGAATAAGCAAAAAATAACCTACTGTTGAGCCGTCTTCCGTACATAATTTATCATCAATGCAGAGTTTAACAAGGAATAATATCAAAAAACTCGAGAGAGAATTACTTGAACAACCAATTTGTCTTTTGCCTCTTCGCTTTACCTCGTTTAAAAAGAAATCGCACAATGTGCAAGATTTTCGGGTGGAATCTGGATTTTCAACATCGGGTATTAATACAATTGTTGAATAATCTATTAAAATTATATACAACTGCTCATTATCAACCGGCCGACAGTTTTTGAAAAGATGTAATATTTCAGCTGCGTTGTTATAATAATAAGAAGATAATGCTGCGAAATACACCTTAGTAGACACAACGATATCTAAGGATGCTCGAAGTTTAAATATATAAAACGCTGAGCTATTAAAGATGCTCCGATTTCAAAAGATAGGAAAATCCTTCTTGAATTCACTTTGTTTGCAAACTTTCAACATTAGCTTTACCTCTAGAAATTACACACAAAAATGATGAACTGTCTTTATTCGAAATTTGATAATGATTAAATAAATAATGAAAAAGAAAGTTCATCAATTTTTCAAGATAAATGTCCTGGTTTAAAAATCTGGAAAATAATAATTCATGATAATGATTCGATAAGTAACTTGGAAAAGAAGACTTGCAAAATCTATTAAATTCAAACGAAACCCTATAATAAGGGAATTTTTGTGCATACTTTAATAAATCAAGATAATTGTAAAATAACCGGGTTCGTTTACCTTATGAAATTCAAAGATAATAGTGCTTTCGCCTGGGCGCAAAGGGCCATTATTTTTGGATATATTTGAAATGATGACGTCATAACATTGCATAGGAAGAGATCATACTTTATGGATCGAAAGCATCGTCTGCCCTGTATTCTTGTGTAAATTAGCTAGTTCCTTATAGGTGTGGCAATGCGGCGGTATTTTAGAAATCAGTCCGTGTTCCCGAGTGGGACACGTTTTCCGGGACAAGAGTCCGTACACGTTTCCCGGAGGAGTTAGCAAGATCGTGCTACACAACGCAGCTCGTGTCGCCGAAGTCTGGATGGATGAGTGGAGAGACTTTTACTATGCGATGAACCCAGGTTAGAGTTAACGCTGTTTGTCGAATGTGCTTCCACGTCAAATTTTGCTTACGCCCCAGTTTTGGCCAGACTACAATAATCTACATTTCGAATAACATCCCCATGGCCCTCCAATGACAGCTGAAATAAATCTTTCAAATTAAAATCGTGTATCAATGTTTAATTTTCAATTTAGCTTGGATCGAGATAATTGTGACTGAGAAATTGTAAGCTTGTCATATAAGAGAAACTATGAATTTGCATTAATTTATTATTTTACAATTTGTTTTAACACTTAAATGATTTTAACGATTTACGTTAAATTTGAGTCGCAATTTCTTTGACCGCCCTTTTGTATTCTTGTACTAAACATCCTTTGTTTGTTTCAGTTTGTCATTGTGTGGCAATTAGTCATGCATCATTTGTTCCATAATGTAGAAGTGATTTGTACCATTGTGTCATACGTCTAAGACCGGGACATTAACAACCTGACCTCTTTCCAATTTGTTTACTTGATTCATTCTTTATCATTAAGATTAGTCTACGTAGACCAACTAACTATTTTTCAACGGGTATCTGAACCAATTTTCAAACTTTTGGACTGGGGACACTTTGACTTGAAAACAAATCTCAAATATGAACTAAAAAAATCTCTAAATACCCAAATTGAGGTATAATACGAACTTGCCTCAAATACTCAGAGGTAACTGCTCAAGGTGCAATGAAAAACAATAGCAGAAATAAAATGTTGTCTTAACCACTCATCCATTTGACTGACTAATGATGCGCTTATGATGTTTTGTCATGTTCATTAATTAGCGTTGCAGGCATTTAGCAGAGAGCAGCGAGGGCGAGACCCCCACCTTGTGACAATCAGAGGGGCGTTTTGTCACAGAGTTCATTTAATGTTAAGTTTATGCTAACTTGCTCTCTCCGATTGATGCTAACATACTAACACAATTTGAGTTGGTTAGATATGGATGTGTGGTGGCACGTTGGAAATAGCGACGTGCTCGCATGTCGGGCATGTGTTTCGTAAGTCGACTCCGTACACCTTCCCCGGTGGTACCAGCAAGATAGTCAACCACAACAATGCCCGTCTCGCGGAAGTTTGGTTGGACCAATGGAAATACTTCTATTACAACATTAATCCAGGTAGAACTCCTGTGATGGATCCAGCGCAACCAAAGCCTGTTGACGTTTTTATTTTATTATTATTTTTTTTTTTTTTCCATTTTTATTACACGAGCCTGGAATGTACATACAATTTTAATTTGAACAATATTTCATTTTTGGTTGGCTCGAGCTGTGAATTAGAATGGGGCTTCACTTCTCTGTGGTATCTGAATTGTTCATATTTCAACTAGAACAGAAAATGCAAACGAAAATAAAATGTATTTTGACATAAAAAAATTTGTTTGCAAGAGCGATTAACGTGCAAGTTAAAATTCGATTCATGTTTTCCATCTCATGGATCATGTCAGTAAATAGTAAGAGAGACAGCACAATTTATCGGCTTTATGATTTAATACACTTTCGTTTCGCCATGAAACGATTCTATTATTCAATTGAGGAAGATGTAATTCTCTATATTTCATTTTTATTGTATTTATTTCAGTGAAGCGTGTACTCCATTTATATTTTATCCGAAATCCCCATTCGGCTGCAGAAATGTTTGAATTTTCAATAAATAATGCGACACTGTGAAATACAGTTTCCCGGATGCACGTCATGAATGTTTTTAGACGTTAAACGTACTGTCTCGCGTCTCACCTTTTGCTTTCCTTATTTATCCGTTGTTCGTATCTTATTGAATAACATTTCTAGTTCGAATATCAATAATGGAAAATAATTCATATTACTTGATAAATAATAAAATAATTAATTGACTACAGAGCAGTGAAAAGCAGCACTTGTAGAATTGGAATTAGCTGCAGTTAGTATAGAGGCACGTTTAAAAAAAATAGAATTAAAAGGAAGAATGCAACTACTCTTTTAATAAAAACAACTTGCACGAACAAGATCTGACCGCTGAAGATAAATTTGTCTCGTAAAATATTCACCGAGTTTCGTAAATTCACCTGGGCGCACATTCTTGGAAACCTCGGATGATGAATTCAGCGAACAATCAATCAATAAATTTTGCACGCGAGCAAAAACACTTGTCAAGCTGACGTTTGTTTGCATAACAATATTCATTAGTCGCTGATTTATGATGGGAAACGAGAAATATGTGAATCGATCTTTGAGTGCGATGTTTAAACACCAAAGTTGAAATGATGAGGGAGAAGAGAGAATAGCAAAACAAAAAGACAAAGTAATTGAAAATCGCAAAACTAACAAATTGGAATGCAGCACACACGTAAAACCCGTTAGAATGTGAAGCACCAGATAGAATCGGAAATAATGAATGACAGACTGCCTGGCAGCATCCGCACGTATCAACGGGAATGCCCGTGAACGCACGACCATCTGGCATGTCAACCCTGTTCTTGGTCTGTTCTTTGGTTTTCTGCGTTCATCTTTTTTTTCACCCTGCTTTTATCAGATACCCGTTACACGTAGCTCTGGACTCGTATCGAACGTCCTCACGTTTCATCATCACCACTTAACACACTTGCTCATTGTTCTTTTTTTTACTCTTTTTTTTGCGCTTTTTTGTACCGTTCTATACTACCTCTTCTTGCTACAATTTAGAGCTGGATATTTTCATGAATCAATAAATTTATTTCGCTCTTGTTTGCGAGAAAATAAAAAATACATTTTTTTAGAATCCTTGTTTCAATTAGGTTTTTATTTCGATTAAAATTGAAAAGATTATTGGCCTTATCAGTGGTGCAAATTTCGAACATTTCAAAGTTATATAAAGTGTAATATTTATACAAACGATTGAAAATGTTATTGGACGAAGCAATTAATAAACGTCAGAGCTGGGGCTCAAAGGTCAGAGAGTCGATGTTTGCACCACTTTAATCATCCGAAAACGCGCCAGCAAACAAGCTGCGACAAAAACGGGCCCTAGCATTGTGCCTTAATTGAACGGTGTAATTTCAGCTTGATTACTTTCTTCAAGCACTTGATCTTGGCACCCTCAAAGCACCGTCGCATTTTTGATAGATGGCACTGCTGCATTGCAAAAAAAAGAGCAACGAATGGCAAAAAGCATTTAGGGTGGCGAGTGAAAAATGATCCGAACTGACTTGATGTTGTGTTTTAGGTGCTCGAAATGTCGACGTCGGTGATGTCTCTGAAAGGCTGAAGCTCAGAGAGAAGCTCAAGTGCAAGAGCTTCAGATGGTATCTGGAGAACATTTACCCCGAGTCTCCGATGCCGCTGGATTACTATTATCTTGGTGATGTCAAGAATGTCGAGTCAAGAAATTGTCTCGACACAATGGGGAGGAAGGCTGGCGAAGTTGTTGGCATTAGTTATTGTCATGGACTTGGTGGCAACCAGGTTTGTATCTTTTCATTGCACATATTATAATACTCTAGAATTTGTTGGCTCACCAAAATTTTGTACAATTTTGTAAAAGACCTTTGTGATTATCTTCATATCCCAAGTTTTTATTTACGAGTAAAACTAAATTCGTCAGATTGTATACTCTGTGTGAAAGCGATATTGCAATGGTGTATATGGTAGTTCTAATTAACATGCGCATTATATACTGCATCATGCTTTCCTCAAATGTAAAGTTAATTTTAAACTTGTGATAGTCAATTGAGTGAAGCCCTTTTCAATTTCCCTCAGACTTTTCTTTGTATAAAAATGAATGAATATTACTTCAGTTGCATCAGTTAAATAAAAATTAAAATGTTCCGTTGATGAATGTTTATTCTTGGATGTGTATGAATTATTGGTTTGAAAAAGAATGAAGTTTAAAAAAAAACTTTAACATGGATTGAATTGACAAGATAATTAAGAAGCAATTAATCGAACAGCCTAATAGATCTACTAATAACCGTACGTTACAATGAAAGCGAAAGTGAAAAGTGCAATCATTCTTGAAACATCCGTTGCAAGTATGAAATGAGTTCGCGACAACCTTGGTCGTGCAAATTATTTTCTTCTAATCACAAATATCTCGTCAAGTGGATTTTCCTTGCTTCCGTAGCTCGTATATTCTCATTAATTTGTCAGCCACCGGGTTCCCATGACCTGTATTACAACTCGGTTAAATTAATAACTCCGTCACATAGATTTCCATTGCGATGACAACTAAAAAGGACAAAATACAAAAAAATGGGAACCATCCAAGAAACGTTAATTGGTCAACAACGAGCGCAACGATAAACTTCATAATGGCAATATTGACAATGATGATCGGCAGTATCTGATATCACGAAATCCCAAACTGCGATCGATATTATGCAAGCTTACCAATTTGACCGAAATTTATGGCTGTGAATCCACAGCCTTTACATGCGCGTAGATTAACATCCTTTCATACATAATTCTATCTGATTACATGTTAAATCCTATGTATCTTATTAATGTGTAACTACTGCAGTCGGTTGTTATCGAGTGAATTGTATGTACTGCATCGAATCAATTTTTGAAATTTATATTCTTACTATGATTGTTTGTTATTTATTATTTTCGTTTTCAATTTTTGTGAGCCAATATAGAACTGTGTAAGCAAAAAAAAAATGTGGCTGAATATTTTCTTTTATTTTTTGCAGGTGTTTGCGTATACCAAGAGGCAGCAAATTATGTCAGACGACTTGTGCCTTGACGCAGCGAGTCCGCACGGGCCCGTAAAAATTGTGCGCTGCCACGGTATGGGCGGGAATCAAGCCTGGGTTTACAACGAGGAGGTAATGTTTGACTTATGCCAGGCACACGTTATCCGCGAATTATTATTCGTCGCTCGTTCGTTTCTTGTTTCATCCAATAACTTTTTTATGAAAAAATATTGTCATTCTTTAACCGAAATCCTTTCTCATTCGAGTTATGAGACACTTTTATATTCCGATCAAATTCATCTCAATTTTTGCAAAATTAAACTGCGAGCTCGGGTTCAAAGAAATAATATGCTTTATTAATTTTGACTTTGTATTTTTAGACGAAGATGATAAAGCACTCGAACACAGGTTACTGTCTGTCGAAATCTCGTTCGAGCGAGGCGTCGCAACCGGTGTTGGCTAAGTGCGATCCTCACAACGTAGGCCAAAAGTGGATAATGCAGAGCAAGTTCAAGTGGCAGGCCAGCTAATATTCAGCGCCAGTCCGCACGACTACTAAACTAACCCAAAACTTGTTGAAATATCTTGAATACAAATTTATAAAAAAGAATTCCATGCGAAACGAAAGCGTACAAGTTATGGCTCAAAGAGTCGTTAACCTGCGACCGACGAAGGTTGCAACCTCAGACTGGGAAAAAGATTCCTCGTTCGACTGACCGAATCAAGTTACGATTTGGGTCTGACAAGCAAACCATTTTGTCGAATTCCTGATACTTATTTTTCTCAGCGCAGACTGTCCATCGAAGCTAATTTTAAGGAGCTATCTGACTGTTATCTCGCCTCCAAGAGACTCGTTTTCAGATTTCAATTTACATTCTGTAAGGCTTATCTAATTGTCGAGTTATTGCTATTTTTTATGGGTATGTCTTGATTGGTCGCTGCGAGATCATATTGTCTTTATGATTTCACCGACTCGTGAGCGTAGGAACCAAATTGGAGAGCAGGGTGATACTCAATTAGGTAATGCTGTTCTCTGTCAATCAACGGCACCTATGCGACATTTGTGCCACCTTTACGGAAGTAGTCCTCGCGTTTTGTACATTCAAACATTACAGGCGACGCTATCCTCTTTGGGAAACGTCGCCTTCGGACTTCCTGCGAAGTTTCATGCCGTTGACACATATGCACAAGCGTTGCGTGAAGAGGAGTGAATTTGTAACGGATGTTCGAGAGAGAATAAGCATATCAGAACGCTGTTGGATACATTATTAGGTTCTAAGTAAATGAAGTAATTAATGATTGTTGAAAAGAGCAAATGAGATTAATAATGATAAATATTTGGTAACCAGGGATGTGTGCAATGGTGTAGCTTATGAATGAAAGTGACTATCATTTTAAGGCGAGTGACGAGATGGACGTGCTATTCAGTTCCACAAGTTATCCTTGATTGCGTACACAAGTTTCAATCATATATATATCTTCCTCTATTTTTTATTACGTTGAATGTTGAAAATTGATTATTTATGTATGAGAGTTACAGGATTACTTGTTGAGAATCTGAATTTTTCCTTATAAATTATAATACCGCTTGTATAAGATTCCTAATAAACATAGTTTATTTGTTCTTTTAATTTCTCGAGACATTACAATCATATTTCATTCATCTTCAATTATTGGAAGTGATTTTTAATTTTTTTTTTAATTTAATTCATCAATCACATGGAAAAAATTAATTAATGTAATTACTTTAAAATTATTTAATGAACTTATTATTCTAATGTAAGTGAAATTGTCATCTGTCAGGTTTAAAAATTGCATCAAATTATGTATGAAAATTAAATTTGAACTAATCAACAATTCTGACAATAAATTGAAACAAATTGTTGAATATAAATTTTTTTACGTAAGAATTTCATTTTTTTTTTTTTTTTTTTCATATAAGCAGTTTGCAAAAAGATTTTAATAAAACTAATCTCAAAAATGCATATCTCTCATCAACGAGAAAAAAAGAAACAAAGTGAGAGGTAAACGCATGAAATACGTCCATCTCTCACGATTAATTAGATTATAAAAAGGTTGTATAAACAATCTTTAAGCATAAATCGAAAAAGCTCTGAAATATAAACTAAGTTTATTCACTCATTCCGTGCAATTTTCAGAAAAAAAAAAAACAGATTTAATTTTGTTGAAATTTAATTTAATTTTTTTGTAATTTTTAATAAACTCGAGTTTAAATTAAACGTAGAAATCAAAGTTTTATAAGTTTATTACATATTTATCATTTTTAATATGGACCATGTCTTCCATTTTTGTAATATTGTTTAAATTTTATTCCAATGTATAAAAATGTTCCTTCTTTCATATTTATAATCAGATCTCAGAGCCTTTTTCTTTTTAATGCAAATTTTAAATTGTATAATACATTTTTAGACCCAATAAATTGTTAAACATCATAACTTTGATATCTTTTGGATCAAAGTTTCACGTAAATTTTGCATTATTTTCGTCTGCATTTGAAATGTGGAACACAAGTTGAAATATTGATCCAAAATTCATCACTTCTTGTATATAATACATAGATTGCATTTACCGAAACAAAATGTTCATGTAAACAATCATCTTTCCTTAGACTTTGTCCAATCAATGTCTCCGAATGATGTGCATAATGTAAAATTTATCATATTTAAAGCACAAGAAAACTGAAGGTGAGCTCTGTTGTTTGGTGCAACAGTGGAGAATGAAAATTTAATTTTAATTTCTATTGATTTTCAATAAAATTTTATTACGAAACGCTAGTATTTATTTTTGTACAGCATTTAAAATGATTTAGACGCGTTTGGAGTAAATAGCTGATGGAATAAATGAAATAACGGAATATAGATTTCTCGTGCAAATTCCTAATGAAGATAAAAAAACGCCTATTATTGTGAAATAAAATGGAAATAATTATGTTGAATACATTTTTAAATAAAAATTATTTGTAGAACTATAAGAGTTGTGCTATTTTGCACATTTTATTTTTTACCTTAATTCCATGACAAGCAAAGTATTGTATTGTATTTTTAAGTATTGTATTTTATTTAATATACTTTTCATTGTTATCCAGTTAAGTTTTTATGAGATTCCCGCATGTTAATTATAACTGAATGAATAATAACCAATTAGTGTCAGGTATATTTGAAATAATAAGAAATCGTGTAATTTAAAAATTTTATTTTATGATAATGTTTACTGGTCCTTGCTTTCACGCAGACGACGGGTGTTTGACCTTACGTTGGCACCGTGGACTGTGGAGTATACCCAGGCACCACCAGCAACTGTCCTTTTACACCTTTTGCAACTCCAGATACCAACAACGGAACGCTTCATAGCATCCTGAAAAAAAAAACAATAGATTAAACTACAATTCTAAAGTACTTTAAATTTCCCTTCCGATCAATATAAACGTAAAGTATGATTGCAACTTAAATATTGAAATCTTTAATGTCATTGTTATCTAAGTTATCTGTTTACAATAACAAATATCTTGTCAATAATAAATTTACTTTATTTTGGAAATTATTTGCATAAAAATACTTACTTTTCCGCAGAAGGAGCAGGAGTATGTGCTGTGCTGTGTTACTTCAATTTTCTTCACCATTTTACGCAGCGAAGCACCGTACCGAGTACCATACTTGCCAGTAATTCCAACCTTCTTGGTTCGTTTGGCCTATACAAAAAATATAGTTTAGAATGTTGCCATAAAATTATTTGTTATTTTAAAAATATTTACATATTTACAACGTGGTCTTTCGGTTTAGAAAACAAGAATAATTTCGAAACATAACCTCAATCCAGTGAAACAAATTTATCTCTATCAACTATAAAGCCGTTGTTAATTCATAAATTGTATAAATAATGAAAAAATGTATGTGTTGAATTGAAGAAACTTTTTCCAGCATTAAAAATGATTAGAAATGTTAAAATTGAATATAACTTACCATTTTTCTTGTTGAAGTATGCTGTTTCCTACAGTCACGTTGTTAGAAAGAAACCACACCGCTCGGAACAAACGGAAGTTGAAACAGAGTTACCAACTGTGTTTGTCATTATTAGTCAAATCAGCTTTTAAATATTTGTATTAAATTTGTTTATTTTCATACAGTGTTGCAATTAAATTATAAAAATAACGTTTTTAAACATTTTTCTATTAAGATTATTTATTGGCATTCATTTATGAACAGCTGTTGAAAAGATTTTGTAGTGTATAAAATCAGATCAGTGTTAACGCGGAAATTTCAAATAAGTTTTTATACATTCACGTCAGTATCTCAAAACACTTATATATTTTTTAATGTAAATTAATTAAATTATTGATTGGATTAAAGAAAATATTTAATTGAAATTACGTAAAACAATTAATTGAACAGTATAATTTTCTTTTTTTAGAATTTCAGTTATTTCCATTGAAATAAGTTAAAATTGATGTTTAGTTATTCAGTTTTTATATACATTTGAGTGAATGTTGAATTTGTTTTCTGAGGTAACAAAACATATATATCTAATAATTGTTTAGGATTGAAATAAAAATAACATCATTTCAGGAACAGCACTTTTTATTGAATGATCGTGTGCAAGTCCTCTCATACTGCTGTCTTGATTTTTGTATGAGGTTTAATACAACACTGGAATATATTGTATTCATGATATAAATTAACACGGGGATTTAAATTGCTCTACTAAAAATACATTGACTTCATTGAAAGACCTTATACTATAAATAATATAATTTATATACAACATTCGTCATTAAACGATGTTTCGTTGCTGTTTTTCTACAATCGTGCGTGCGAAAAACTTGAAACATTAATCAACCGCAACGGACAATGTTCGTCTTAGGCTTTAATTTTCATGTCGCAAAGGAGACAAGCGTCGGATAAATTTTGTTTGGATTCTCGCAAACCTTATTTCGCTTCCGTATAAAAATATGCCATAGAACCAAACTGAATCCACCAGAACGCAAATCAACTTGTTTTATGTTCAAAAATTATCATTTCTTCATTTATTCATTCGACGGATTCGTTTTATTTAAATGGCGTTGCACAATTACGCCAAAATTTTTGTTGATGATTGTGAAATTAGAAAACAAAGATCGCAAAATTATGCTCGACGCAATTCACCGTCGCAGAAACATTATCGAGATTATCACAGTCTGTGTATTTACAACTTATACGCATGATATTTTATCTTAAAATTAGGCTTAGCTGTCGTTATTACAGAGTTATTATTTCGTTCTATTTATAAAATTGTCCATGTGTTCTACACTAACAAAAATTATTGACCATCGATCGTAGCTTACGAATTAAATATTCTGTATCAAAATAATTTTACGTTTTGTTTTTTTTTTTTTTTTTTTTTTTTAAGGAATTCAAATTGATTTGATTCATGTACTTTTTACAACTTGAATGCTTTTGAATCGCAATTACAGATATAATAACGCGTTATTGATCGCACGTAATTCATTTCAATGATAATTCTTCGTTTGCATCAAGGGAAAGAGTAAGAAAAAATTTTTCTTAGTGTAAAAATGAGTTATATTTTGTTTTTGCTTTAATTACGAGATCGAGAAGAATTCAATTTATGTGTTACAAAGTTAAAGTATTCAGATGTGATTCGAACTCACTTCTTCCGCTGTGGCACAGTTGAGGGTCAGATAGAAACTAGATTTTCATCAGCACAAAAAAAAACTCCTAAGAGTGTCATTGCGATACTTTTATTTGGACTCCTCGGAGTTTAATCAATGTCATACCAAAGTATGTGTACATAAATTTTCATCACAAACAAATAATTTACATTACAAGAAGGAAATAAATATATATATTTTTTTCAAAACAAAACAAAAGTTTAGCAGTAAGAAAATAACGAATCATAAAGTATTTCAATTTTGAGTTGCAAGAACGTCTGTTTGATTAACCAACACGAAATAGAAGTCTCAACTTTTGCCAATAAATCAAGCAAGTTCGCTCAAATATTGTGATCATAATAAAAGCACAACGAGCATCATCCGAATACCTTGGAAGACTTGTGTGTTAACTTGAACATTACTTTAGAAAGCCAAGTTCAAATCTGCAAGGTGCACTGGATCTGCATCGTTAGCTCGCAAGAAGTAGACCAGTAAAAGTGGCATCGGCGCCATCTCACGAAATTGTCACAGTAAAGTGTTTAAGTCAAGACATCTTCACGGATGATCGGATTTATAAAATAGAAATTCAATTTCATCAGTAATAAAAAAAAAGAAAGAGGCACGCCATAAAACGTCCACCCATCTCTGGAAAATCAGACACACCCAGAGTAGCGCCATCTGGAGTCAAACGAAACCGGCATCGTGAAGACGACTTTGAAGACGACTTTTGAGTTCGAATATTTGATTTTTCTTTTTCATTTTCATATAGGTGGGGGCAACGGCCGTTTCTATCGCGCGAAGCCAAGGAAGTCGGTGAGCCGGTCGTTCCAGTCGTGGAGCCAGTGCGAGGGTCCGTGGTTGGTGCCATTTCGCCTTTGCTTGCAAGGATTCACTTCCTTCTCAGGCGGCATGTACTCTTCGCCACGAATGCAGAAGTAACTTTTGATTGGGCTGCGGCACATCGGACACCTGTCCAGCTTGCCGAAGCACGAGGCGCAGATGCACGTGTGTCTGCACGGCAAGAGAGCGCGCGACAACGGAAAGTACTGACAGACCACGCACAATTGTTCACCGGCCGTGTTCCAGAGGGAGCCTTCGGAATCTCCGGCTCCTGACGCCACCAGCGCCCCTTTGCTGCTTCCACCGTTGTTGTTACATGGCTCGGCCAACGCCAGCGCAGGTCCCAAACCGCTGGACACGTCTGTTTCATCGTAGTTGGTTGAGTTGCCAGTTGCAAGATACAATTGCTGAAAATAATCATTCAATCAGTTTTATTTTACTTCTCTTTGGCAACAGCTCGTTTGTATTATTCTTATTATTCTTAGTAAGAGAAGGTGGACCAAGTCGTTCGAAGGCAGATAAAGTGCATTTTGGCACACTGAATTTCATAAGACCATTACACATATTTCTGTTCAAGAATTGTCATTGCTTTAGGTCATCAATAGCAGTTATGTAAGCACCTTTGACATCATCTAACCAGTGATCTACACTCAGAAAAATAGTCTCTTCAAATAAAACGAACTTTTAGTTTTTTCATCTACAAGCTGCTCATTAATAACAAATTGACTAGGTCAGAATCTCAGGTCGGAATAATTAAGATTTCAAAAGAAAAAAAAAAGGTTGCAAAAACTTCGTCCATTTTTGTTTTTCATTTAGAATTCAGTCATTGACAAACGACATCGTGAGAATTGAGTTTCGAAAAGAGAATTGCAAAACGAAAATGAAAGTATCAAAAATGTGAATTATTGATTTGAACTGAAAAGGGGGGCACTTTGAATAGATAAGGCAGGGGCGATGTGTAGTTAAAAATGTGCGTTCAAATTTGTGCAATCTATGTGGGCAAGATTGGAACCGGTCTGACGCTGTTTTGCGAAACACGTTAATTTTTCTTGCTCGCAATGCCAAATCGGCCCAATTCCGAATACATGAGACGAAGCTCACCTTGAGACAGGACAACTGTCCATTGGCCTGCTTCAAATATTGTGCAAGAATTGAGGTCGGTAGTGTGCATACGCTGTCCTTTATGTGCACTACATTTACCAGGGCAACCTGCAATGAAGGAAGTCAAAATAAATAAATTCTTATTACGCATTTCAGTTTTTTTTTTTTTTTTTCATTTTTTGTTGCTTCAACATTTAATCGTCTATTGAGTAAACGTTTGACTTTTGAGTCACAAGTAGTTTTTGGTTCTACCCATTTTTCATTTTGTTTAAATCTTTTTTTTTATCATTATTTTTCCCGTTTTTAATTTTCCTACTTTGTCTTCGATTTTCCAGTGTTATTCATGATCAAATTTGCAGAACGTTTGTAGACAAAAGAGCCTTACATAATGATAACGCGATTTCCGGAAACACTACTCTGCAAATAATGCGAGTAAAAAAACAGTCGTTCACGATTGGTCGGTCAAAGGACGGTCGTTTTCATTTATATTAACGATCCTTTGTCCGAGGCAAATGAGTGTAGAAAATGAAAATTCAAGTAGCCCATCATCGACTACCAATTAATCGCCTGCTAATTAACTCCCGATCCGAAAGCAAAGTTGCCGAAAATTTGCAAACATTTAACACACTATTTTAAATTTCAAATGACAAAATTTAAAAGTGCCATTCAGTTAATCAGATAGAAAAAAATAGAAATACTGAAATGGACTTTGCGAGATATTTTTCAGTTGCAAGACAGAGCCTAGTATGATGAAATAAAAGCTTACGGTCTCATCCGGATGAGGGTCCCTGTTATCTCGGCGAGTTAGGAATATGACGAGAGGATAGCACAGCCGTGGCGGAGTGCCGAGCTCCAATTCTGGCGCTGGGAGTGACAATCTCAAAGTCTCTTCTCCGTGTGGTTTTCTACTGAGTTCGTTAGTCAAGGAAAAAATAATTGACTTCAAAATGAAAAAAAAAAAATAAATAAAACCTTAAAATATACCATTTCGTACAATATTTTATTTTTTCTTTCCATAAAATTTTTTTTGATTTGTTACAAATTGCAAAAAAGCAAATGTAAAAAAATAATGAACAAATAACGAAAATATATGCGAAGAAGAGATATGAAAAAGAATTGAGATGAATTGTGAGGAAGTCGAGTATAATTTCGGTATGCAAAATAGGATTGAATTTGTTAGCGAAAGGTACCGAATGAGGTCCAGAAGATTCTCGTAGTCAAGCGGCTATGATCGGTTGAGTAATACGACTAGTTCGCACATTCGTGCGCGCGATTGCACGTACGCGTGACATTTCGTCTCAGTGTTGGTTCCCCCTTCGGATCGTTAGCATTGTTATTATCGAATCGCAATGGCATAATCGAAAAACGCAACAGCGTGGTCTCGCCAGATGAGCATTGTCATTACGGTCAATCTTGCGGACGATATCAAAAACCAATTCGACGTTGCTCAATCCGACGCCATTCAATGAACGATCACGATTCAACGTTGCCACGGATTGCCTCATTCCGTATCGACGTTTTAATAACTTCTTTTCTAATAACTTCGCGATTTTTTTTAATCAGCCTTTTGTTTATATCGTTCATTAAAATTAAATCCTTAAATTTACAAATCTTTTGAACTTATTTGCAAATAATTTTTTTAGATCATTTTTATTTCAGCTCAGAAAAATTAATTTGTTTAATAATTGTATGATAACTTTAAAGTATAAAACAAAATAGAAAAAATGAGATTGGTGAATACAAATTTAATCGAGATTTAATTACTGTAATAGTCAGGGGAATTCTAATGGTTGTTATAAATCAATAAAAGTGACACAAGCGCAAGGCAATGAAAAAATTAGCACACGATTAAAAAGTATGCAAATGAGAAAACGAACAAATTCGAGCGAGTCGAATGTTATTTGAATAAATTGTGCAATGCGGAGTAAAATATAGAGGTGCGAACGCGTGGCGAGGCGAATATTGAATTGGTGGTATAACGTTGAAAAGGATACGCCTGTGGTGACGTGTGGTACTGAGCGTGTCCTTGAAGCAGAGTACCATTCAGAGAGGCATCTCTTAAAACACTCCAAGGCTTCCATAGAGCGAGGTGAAGCTCCCTTATGCTGACACCCCAAATTGCCTGTAGCGAATATTCCACCTGGCTGGACACCTCGCACTCCACTTCTGCAAATCATTAGTCGGTATTAATTAGTCGGTTATTCATTTTTATCACCCAAATAGAAATAATTAATTATTCAATAACTCAATGATTACTCATTATAAATAATTATATTCTATGATTGAAAACATAGTTTATCAACTTTATTTAATGATAACTAAATAAATAATTATTTGTTTTATCAAATGTTGTTTCTCTTCTTTTAATATTTTTAATTTCGTAATTTTCTGTTCAAGTTTATTTAGTAAAATCAAATTACATGTTCCCTAATCTCCTGCAGTTCAAAACTTTTTTAAGATAAATGAAAGAAATATGTGTCCGGCATTGAAATGAGAGGAAATAAACAATTGAGAGAAAGTTTGTGCATTCGTCAGTGTCGATTAAAAATGGTCTATTTAGTAGTTAGTAATGAAATTAAGTGATTTAAAAAAATGGATTGTATTATATTATTAAATGTTAAAAATTTGATGATTTGAACGACAAGAAAACTAGACTTGGACTCGAAATGACACAATTTATTGTTTTAGATAATGAAATTGCAACGACGATTGATTAATGATCAATCATACAGCATAAATCAAAACCACATTTCATAATTGTAATTGACCGGCCTCTCTTGGAATGGACAATTGCAATGTAAGAATTTTTCAGTTTGAAATTCCCTGCTTTTTGAACAAACTAATTTTTTTTTATTTTACTTTTACAATAATTTAAATGTAGCCAATTTTGTTTAACATTTTAAAAATGGTCCCAGGCAATTTATCAATTTCATCAATTGAAGTCCTCAATTCACAAAGGGAAAATATTCCAATGACGAATCTCTAAAATAGTATGATAGCATTGAAAAATAACCTTCAGCTTTCTAACTCGAGATCTTATGGATAGTTGAAGTCAAAAAATGTTTTTTTTTTCTTATTCGTCGATCCTTTAATTTACAATAAAAAGGTGACGAAAAAATTTAATCGTTCTGTTGTGACAGACAACGATAATTGAGAAATTTTAGAAGGCAAAAAAAGATGAGACGATGCAAAAGCTTTGGGTTGAAAAACTTTTTTTGTTTGACGATGAAGAATGTTGAACTTTTGATGAAGAAATTTGGTAAACCATTGTCTAGGAATAATAGTGGTTTGTGAAATAAATCCTGTTCGATTTATCTTCTCAATCGCAGAGCCTACGTTGTTATTACGTCACGACTGGCACACGAAGCAAAAGTTCGTGGTTTACAGACAAGCTATTAGGTCACCGCATCTGCATCCATTGCTATGTGATCTTTTATCATTCCTTATTAATCCGGTGACCTGATTATTAACTAACCTTCACTATTAACTTTTTTCACCATTTTTAAACTTTTTCTCACCGGCAAGTTTAAATTCAACATTAAAATGAATTTCTAACTATGAAATTCAATCACTAGCGCATTTTTTGCATATTGCAAATTCTTTCTTTACACTTTACAACAACATTTTTGTTATTGCAAATGTATTTGGTATTATTCAATCAATTAAAATGAAATCATTAAAATTATTTTGAATTAAAGATAATAAAATTGTAAATTGAAATAGAAAGGAGAATAAATCTAGAACAGACAAAGGAGTGAGTAGAAAACCAAAAACTGGATCAGGAGAGAAAGATAATCAAAGGTCATGTATTGCGGTAAAGCGAAACTGATTACATGTGCGATGAAGTAATATGTAATTGGCGAGTTGTGTATGTGCCGTCGGGGTATTGCGAGTGCGAAAGAAAAGCATTCCTAGTGGACAAGTTGGTGGATGCTGCACGGCGCTAAACCGCGTGGTCATTGCCCGGTGAAAGGCCGAGCTGGCTTTCTTCGTGGTTCTGGACTTAGCCGGGGCTTAGCCCGACTAGGCCAAACGCTAATGCAACTAATACTCACTCAAGTACTCGCACAATTCAACTTTAATACCATTTCAATGGGTTATGTTAATTCACGCCTTTCCCACCACTTTGCAACTCTCAACAAACATTACTACATGACTAATAAATAATCAACAATACATTTTTATTCCATTCCCTTTCTTTTAAGTGAATTTCATTTTTTTATCCCTTTAATTATAATCAAAATCAAAACAAATAAAACATCTGAAAGAATGTTGAACCCAAAGTTGAAAAAAATTATATAATTTAAACATTTTTTTAAGGAAGAATTTGTCTTGGATTGAATCCAGCCAGTTGAAAACTGGAGCGTCTTAGAACAGTCGAGAAAAGCTCGTAGGACGAAAAGAAAGAAAAAAAACGCGGCAATCGAGCAGCTGCCACCCAAGCAACGAACCGCGCGTCGATTATCAAACTTGATTGCGTAAGCGAGCCGCGGTTATTCGCTTGCGGTCGCTCGCTCACTCGCGTTGCACCAGCTGCGTATTATGAGAATGGGATCTCTGCGCCACTCTCCGCCACTTCGCCTCATGTCGATTCATGTTTCACGATTTTTCGCGCATTTCTTTGACCGATTTGAATGCGCTGCGCTCTCTGTTCGCATTTCATCATTCCTTTCCACCACACTCTAAAATCACTGTCAAACTTTTACATCTACAGTATACAATTTTTAAACTTTTTCCACAATTAAAAATAATTCAACAACATAAAATATGGGAACGCGAATTGTACATTTTATTGGACGATAAAAGAATTCTTTAATTTGAAACGCATTTCAAATAATCTCCTTTTGTCTCAGCTTGACTGTATTGATTTTGAAGAATAAAAAAATTTTTTTAATTATCTTATCAGTAGCTCTATTTTTGAATCGATGAATTGTTTCAAATTGGCTTCATCACGATGAAATCAAAGTTTCTTATCGTAGAAAAAGAACAAATTGTCTCGAACTATGATTTTCAGGATTGTAGTTGTTTTCCAATCACCTTTGGATTTCAATGCCATATTCGGACAAATCATCGCAAATAGATCCCGGAATCGGCTCGGAAACTAGACCGGCGTACGTGATCGCGAAGACACGCACAAACCCAATTGCAACCGATTGGCCCTTGGATAAGATCTATAGCACAGCACAAGTCGTCCTTGCAATAAGTTTACGTTTACTTTGTCACGTACACCGAGATATTTTTATCGAAGGGCCATGAGTTGATTGAATATAACTTGAATTGATTTTCCACTTTTTCGCAACCAATTTTGCAATTTTAATTTCTTTACAATTTTGCTTTTTATAGGATTTAAATTGTCCTTTCATTTCTGGTTTCCAAAAATACTCTGTTTACGAGTGGAAATTTAGATTGAAGAAATGAACCTCGTCCGTCTACAAGACCTGCAAAAAGAACTTGATAACAACTTGATAAATTTTGATGTCCCTGTCCGATGAGCCATAAAAGTTACAAAAAAACCGTCCCCAACTGAAATTCAAACTCAGTTTTATCAGATTTATTTTATAGTATTTTTTATTTAACACCACTAATAAGAAGCTTAAAATTGTCAACCTCAATGAGCCAATTTCTTTCATCATCTTCTTTATGTGTTTTTTTTTTTTTTTTTTTTTTTTTTTTTTTTTTTTTTTTTTTTTTTTTTTTTTTTTTTTTTTTTTTTTTTTTTTTTTTTTTTTTTTTTTTTTATATGAGTTGCTGTTTTCTTGTCGACTTGTAGCCTCGGCATTCGGCGTTCATTTTTCATGAAGGTGGCAATAAAGTTGTGATGGATGTTAAGTGCAAACACCATCTTGAGGACCGTTATACAGTAACGGGCCAGAGTCACAGCTGTTGATTTAGTTGTCGGTCTGAATCAATATGAACAACTGCATATACATTTGTCTCATCCCGTTTCGTGCTGCGAGAGACATAAAAACATTCGAATCTCGGCCAACGTCGCAACGAGTCCTTGCTTAGAAATCAGCTCATTTGCATAACGTCACTGACACACCTTTTATGTTCAAATCCTCTTGGCGCATATTCTTTTCTTTATTTTTTAATTTTGTTTTTTTTTTCATATTTATATTATTCTTTAAGTACAATAATCCAAACATTCAACGTTTCAAAGTAAAGAACAAAGATAACGCTTATCGAATTGAATTTTAACAAAAATTGAGAGGAAAATGACTCATTTCAAAATGCAACTGAAATTGCAATAAAAATGTAACAAAAATAAATCAGAACTGTCAAAATTGAAAGACAGATAAAGTTATTGACGTCATGATGATAAAAAACACAAAGTGGAACAAAGTGGTTGCAGTTTAAAAAAAAAAGAAAGAAACTTTGTAATTGTACTCAATTATCTTCACAGCAAAAAAGGAACTGTAAAAATTAAACATCTCTCCTTGGACTACTAAAAGGAAAGAAAATTTGCACAAAATTTGGATGACGCAACTTTGAGAAACCCAGAGGAAACATTATTTCTTAAGAAAAAACGGATGGCTGCGGATTTTGAAAGATGGTATTTTTATGATTGTGAAAAATGTTATCGTTACATATATCTGAGGCGTAAAAAACATGTGGTGCATGAAACGCATTCACGGTACCGTGCGAAATCGGACGTTTCCATAACGTACGGTACTTCGCGCGAACACGCTAAACATTGTAACAACTTGAACAAATCTACGCGTTTCCTCTTAAAAACAGCTTAACTTTCAAAAACTGTATATCTATAGTTTTGCCTCCCCCTCTTCCTTCCAATTTTGGTATTCAAAAAAATCTCACAAGCCGGATTCTACGTACACAATGAAAAAAGCATGAGAGACAGCTTAAGTAATCAGTGATTTGTAAAAACTGTGTGAATTAATTAGACAATTGAATTACAAAATACACGAACAGATACATGATCCATCGTTCAATTATTTGCACTAGCAATCAAATACCATCAGACTTGCCGAAGAATTTCACGTTTCCTGACTTTTTTTTCATATAATTAAATAATTAAAAATGAATTCCAACTGAAACAAAAATAGGACACAATTAAAAAACTGAAAAATTATCAAATGCAAATGTTGAATTCGATAATTCAATTAAATAAAGGTTTCATTAAAATTTAAATTTGGATTGTTTACTTAATTTTATTGATTTTATTTTCATTTTCTATGAACTACTTATAATTTCAAATTCAATAAATGCGTCAAAATTAATTTGAAAAATATATATATATTCAAGACAAGTTTTTTTGTATCGTGGCTTTTTTTTAAATCAGAATATCAAATCGAGCATAACCGATCAATTAAAAGTGTAAAAACGTTATGAAAGTCGAAACATAAAGACATTTTTTTTGTTAATTCAATCAAGGTTGATAGGCCAGTTGCAACAGCGCGTGTGACATTTTCGTTATGAATCTGAGCCTTTTCGTAATGCTCGCGGCGCGACTCCCGCGCCAAGGGGAAACGTAAGTATATTCCTTGCAAAATGGCATTTGCGAAATTAATGTGAAACCCTCATTAGTTGGCTTATCGTGCGTGAACGTCGCTATATTTCTCCACGGTTTCGTGAAAAGTGAGACGTTCTATAAATTTGGCAAAACGTTTCAACACCGGTCGCTCTCGTCTGTTCTCGCCCGTAACTGCAACAATCACATTATCACACGAGTACATACAGAAATAACAAAACTAAAAATAACATTAGGATTCAAAACTTTTTGCACGTATCGAAATGAAAAATCAAACGATCGCCCATAACGCGATTGTTCAATTTCAAATGCAACAAATTTACATTCATCGATTACGCGTGTCTCGCGTAATTGCTGTTTACAATCGTCATTGAGCACGAAAATTAAGCCGATTATATCTTAATCATTACGCGTACAAACTCGTTACATAAAGCTGTCAATTATTTAAATTGTCGTTAATCATCTGTTAATTTTTTAATTTACAAATAACAATTCACAGAACTGAAGATTTACATTTTTTTTGTTTACTTTCGCAAGATAAGAAATTCGTAAACTTTTTTTTTCATTACCGGGAGAGAAACAATTTGTAAATAAAAATTTGTTTAAACAATAGTTAATGAGATGACCGGTTGCTTAATGTTTAATTAAACATGAGTTTATTGCACAATTACAGTCAATTAATGAGTAAAACGTGAGCGATTTGTGCGCTGTTCAATCATGCCTCAAACCATCGCAGAAAGTCTAATAGATTCGGGAAATGCAAATTGTAGAGCCTTAAGTGGCGGAATAAAAATTCGCCGAAGGCAATAAAATATAACAATAATATGCTAATCGGGGTAAACAAAAGAAGTTGCTGGTTATGACGTCCTTTAATTTTGTTGAAACCTCCTCGGAAATTCCAAAAACCCAATTCGGAAAAATGGTATAGGATTTTCCTTCTTTTACATAATGCCGAGGATTGTAACCTAAAATTAAAAAAAATAAATAAAAATGACAAAATAAAATTACAAAATCGAGATTTGCATATCTTCAAATATGAATTTCAGAAACTTAAAACAAAAAGATAAACTCGTGAAAAGTTCTTGTGCAAGCTTCAAAGATATTTTTATATGTTAACCCAACAATCATTTTCTTATCATAATTTTTATTCCAATTAATATTAATGGATAAAATCGTCTGCAAGTCAAAGTACATGCAATTATCATTAGATTATTTATTGTCAGTTATTTGAACATATTAAAATTTGGCATTCTAGTGATGATTTTTAAATTTATTTCACTACAAAAACAGGTTAAGTTTAAATTAACTTGTAAAATAAATAAAAATCAACAACTTTAAGATACACACGTTTCTTAAATAATATAATAATAATATATATTTAAATAATTCGAATGTTTAAATTTCATTCCAAAATATATTTTGTATTGTAAACAAAACTACGGCGGCCATAACTGTTCAAATTGTACAAATCTGTTACCAGAAACCGTTTTTTATCTTTTCATCATTTGTGTGTGCAATATCGCAATTAAAAAAATTTGATTAGAGATTAAAAATGGGAAGCCAAATACCAGAAACCCTAACTACTTATGGAATTCACAAGGTCAACGACGGCAAAGCATAATAGATTCGTGCATGGCCGATGAATCATTTTTTTAATGAATTTCCAAGGGTCTCCGAATGTCAAGTATAACTGATGAATAAAGATATACTTGCGTCGCCACACTTCATTGTTATCTAATGAAAGAAAGAATGAAGTGTAATTAAGATGACAAAAAATAAAACAAACAGATCTTCAGACAGGAGGTTTTTTTTTGTCTTTTTTTTTCATACTTCCCCAGCCTATCTAGCTCTTTTCTTGAGATGAGTTTTGGTCGCAAAATTTTTTCTTAATGACGACGCGTGCAGGTGAGGTGATATCATAATGGTAAATCAAACTGGTTTTTATGAAATTATTCATGAAATTAATGCGAGCGATTGAAAAATAAAAGAAATTGGGGAAAACATTTTTCGTCTGCATGAAGTTGTCAACGAATCTGATTGGCTACTTCTGCAATATTTCTGTGACAAATTGCAATAACCAGATAAGTTTATTACTAACCATTACAGAATTGTTAAAGTATTTTGTAAATCCAAACTAAATAACAACAATAAAATAAAAAACCTAGGTGTAAAAAAAACTGATGTTTTGTTTACTTGCTGAGATGTCAAATTTGTGCTTCGCATTTTGCAGACGTTGAAAAGATTCAATTTTAGAAATGCATTTTACCGACGCACATGCTTGAGCGTGAATTATTCACCGTGCATTAAGTGATTGTGATTGATATTGTAATTGTAGATTGAAAAAAAAATTTGTTCACCGCAAATAAAAAAAATGTTACATAAAAATTCGGACACAATTGACAATCGGCTGATTAAAAATTGAAATTGCACATTGACTGCTTGATCGTTGAAATTCGAGAGCTTTTAATTTGAAAACTAAATGCATCGAATCTTTCATTTAATTTATTACGATTCATTAACGAACATTCAGAGATACGATGTTTTAGAATTTATGTATCACAAGTGGAAAATAACAGCAAACAAAATATGAACTTGAAGGAAATTAATTGCAATTAAAAAGTAAAACTGGAAACAAATGGTAAAGAAAAAATTTGATTAGACTTTGACGTTCTTTTCGGGACGATTTTTCCATTTATAATCCATTTATAAAACGTGGATAAAAATTCCGTCGATATTTTTTATCGAGGTCCGAAATATAAAAGATGACTAAATTGTTTTCTTTATCTTCTTTTTTTGTCCAGGGCCAAAGTATTTATTTAGTGACATCGACAAGTGCAATGGCCCACGCGGAGACAACAAGATCTCGCACTTGCGTGCGGCAAATTTAGGTTATCGACTCGCAAAACGAGTGGGACGAGTCGATACGTGAAATGACGGGCGATCGGTATGCAGGCACCACCACCATGGGTTAAGAAACCTCACCTTGACCGCATCGCAAGATCCTGTCGTTCGTTCATTGTTGACAGACCGCAGAATTTAGTCCAAATTAATTGACCAACACATCAAGTTCCAAAATAATATTTATAATAAACAAAAATATAGTTTTTTAAAAATATTGTTCAAACTCTTAAATGTTGTTCATTATTTTAATATTACTTACTTTCTGGACAATTTTTTTTAACTAATTCAATTTTCAAATGTTTCATATTTGTTGAAATATTTTGTTTTGTTTTCTTTTTATTTTTCATAATAATGTTGTGTGCCAAATTGTTTAAGAACGCTCACTTGAAAATCATTTTTTGACAAAATTTCATGATCATTTTTCAGAATTGTTGATCATGTTGATTAGTATGTGTGTGTAAATTTTTAAACAATTTGACCCGGCTGTTTTCGAGATATTGTTATTGAAAGATTTTAAGTTTAACATTAAGTGTACAAGCAGAATTAATTTAACAATAAAAATCTAAAATATAATATTGTATACCACAATAAATTTTAAGTAAGATAGTTTTAAAAATGTAATTAATATCTGATCCAGACAAATTAGTTTAAAATAGATGCTATTCTTATTTGCATTAGCATCGATAGAGAAAATTGTGCAGTCCCTTCAAAATTTGTTCTTCAAAAATGGCCGTAAACGTATGATTAATCTATAGATATAGTCGCACATTTGAAATTTTTTAAAGTCTAGCAAAGAGAAGGTCCCGAAGAAAAAAAATTTGTTGAAAAAGAAAGGTAAAAAGGTGTGTTCGTTTCAAAATATTATTTTTTGTTTGCAAATCGTTGTCTGGTTATTTTTTCAATGCCTTTGATTATCGAACGAGTTTTTTTGCATATGCGTGATAAATGTCAACCGAAAGAGCAAAACTCGATCCGGTGGTAGGAGACAAAAAGTAACGTTACTTCTGTCTGCGGATTTCATTTTTCTTTTCTTTCTTCTACTATTTTTTTTGTCTGAATAAATGCTGATAATAATGTTTATGTTTGAAACAAGAAGAATTATTGACGAATCGTTGGTTCAGGTAGACGAGAATTAATCTACACACCTTGTTTTTAAACTGTTGTGATTTATCAGTCGTCTGGTTTTGACAAGGTTGTCTATGTTCTGGACACTTTGTCAAAAAACAAATCACTCCTTCCTTTTATTTGTTTCAAAATTTTCAAGATGTGCTTTATTTTGTTAATTATATTTAATTGAATTTATATTTTACAAAAAGTATCATTTTTCTAATGGATTGTTATTGTTTCAGAGTTTTATTATTCTGAGGGGATAATAAGAGGAGTTTGTATCATGGCGAGATTTTTATTGTATTACTATTTAGATGTTTTCAAGATGCACAAGAAATGGATAAAACAAAATGATATTGCAGGAGTTGTGGCGCGGAAAGTTGTACAATCGTAGTGAGATAAAATATCGCAATACTTACCGGCGTATGTGCTTTTAAAGCTCTCATGGAGTTTGAATGTGAAGGGAATGTGCACCTTCATCATTTTCATCTGTGGAATTCTTGGCGAATGGGCTATCATACTGCTGGTACCTCCGAACATAAGGTCGTCTCCATGAACACGAAGTACCATCATGTTCCTGCAATGCACAAACTTCTGAATCACAATTCCAATTGACTCATTTTCGTCCAACTTTTTCTTTTTTATATTCTACACATTTACATACGGTTTTTTATAATCTTTTCCATACATATACATTTTTTCAAATTTTATAACTTTGTTTGCAACAAATTTATATTACAATGTTGCAAACATGTTAAACTTTTTAAATCCATTTTCAAGTCCTTTAATTCTCTATAGTTTTTAATTTAAATTTAATTTTCTTAGTTTTACTTATTTATTCTTGAAATTATACATTTGATGGTTGATTCAATATATACTTTTTTGTAATTTTAGGTAGTTATGAACTAAAAGTATATACATTTTGTGAGCAAACGAGAGGGAAAGTATCGTAGAAGTTTATTGTAATAAGCGGCCGGCACGCTTGTCAAATTCGGAATAAGTTACGACTCGGCGTTGTTTGCGCGTTCAACAGTGATTCTTCAAAAACGCGATAATTTTGCACTATCAACTTATGTAACGTATTACAGCTGTTTCGCAATTCGATGGTGACTCGAGTGGCCCCAGAATCCCCCGTGTAACTTGTGGAGAAAAGTTGAACAAATTTTGGCTTTGTGCGTTCACTCGTGTGACGCCAAACAAACGATTATTATTATTATTATCAATAACTCGTAAATCCTCATTTCAAATATCATTCACTTATTTCCAATTAAAATAAATTAAAAAATAAAAAACAACAACATTGTAAACAGCATTGCAAATAATAAAAAAAAAGAATGACTAATAGAATTACTTCAAGTTCAATTGGTTTTAAGAAGAATATAATTTTATTCAAATAATTATATTTTCATCTAAAATTAAAATTTATCTTTTCAAAATAAATTCTTTTTTTTTTAATTTTTAATATTTTGATTTCATAAATTGAATGATAAAATCGTATGATTTTTGTATCAAAGTGCACGTTTTATTGGTTACAGAAAATGATGCCGAGGACAAGATCAGTCGAGGTTGATAATCGAGGATCTTAAATGTACAAAATATACATCTCGGAGAAGAATTTATGCGGCCCATTAATATTTCGATCAAGGGTGGTTTTTATGTATTTATGAAGTATACAAGCAGTCCCGCTCAGTTCACATGAAATAAATATAGCTCGTATGGCGATACGTGGCTCGAATGTAAGTTCACCTTAATTATTATTCAGCGATGATGCAACCTTATTTTTATTATAATACTCTAAGAAAAGTTCCATGGATGTTGATATGTATCAAGGTGACTCTTTCGTTTGCAATACCTCTGCTCTCTCACAATTTTTTCTTATTTTTTTTTTTTTTTTTTTTTTGTTTTCAAAATATTACTCTGCTTTTTCAGTATTTCGTTCAAAAAGTGAACTTTTTCTTTTATATTTATAAACTTTGAAAATAATGTTGACATTTGAATTCGCATTTGACATTCATTGGCAATTGTTGCAGAAATGATAGACAATTTTGATTGTTCATTAATTGTTGCTTTTTATGACATTTCAAAGCAGTTTACAATGTTCGGATACAATTCTTGTTGTCTGCAAAATGTTAACAAGATAATGATTGGTTAACATTTTAATTGCAACATTGGCTAGTCAATTTTTTCATCTTGATATTGTAAGAAGTCTTTTAATTGTTCAATCATGATTATATTAAAATAAAAACTGCGATTTTCCAAAAAAAAAAAAAAAAAAAACACTTACCATTTACAAAAAAAATTTTAACAACAAAAAATCATAACAATTATCCAAATGAGTAGACCGACTTTTTTCGTCGTTTAAAGAATTGTTGTCTCAATTTTAATAGCCGTCAATTTAAAAATCAAACAAATCTTGAATTATATAATAAAACTTGAAAAAAAAACGTCTACATCTTTTATATAAGATTGAACTGAATATTTGCCAGTAGCAGATTCAAATCTAGAGGCAGGAAGTTACCCTTTGAGGGTTGAATGTCTAATAATAAAATCGCAAGGGTTATAAATAAACAACTTTGATAGTCAAAACAAGATGTAGAAGAGACAAAAATGATTCCAACTTTTAACAGTTATAAATTATTCACACGACCAGGCTCGTTTTTTTTTTTTTTAAGAAATTATATCTTAATTCGTTACGTCAATTTTGACTTTGCAATTTGAAAACAAAACTGACCGATTAATAACATCGGGTCATTAACAAAAAAAAATTATAATGAAAAACCTACTGTGACTCATTCGCAAAATATATCAAAACCTACAGAACAACAAAAAAAGTAATTAATTGCATAAAAATTTATTGTTGATAAAATCGAAAAAACTAAATAGAAAAATAAAATGCATAAACGAATAAAATTGCTTTCAATTAAATTAAAAAAAATGTTTCAAAAGAAAAGAAAACAGATCAAGTTGAAACTTGTATATTTTGCACATTTGTGAAGAAAAACACCTGCTTGATAAGAAACGTCTTGAGAAACGAAAATACACCCGAGCTGTCAATCAGATGAAGGCACAGTAGAAGCGGTACAAAAATAGCGCAATCAACTGAGCGCATTATCGCTTATAAACGTAAACAGGAGTGAGGAAAAAAAAGAAGATGAGGATTTAGCAGCATTACCTATGTGCGAGTGGCCATTACATCAGCTGTTTGAGGCGCGACACGAAAACAGAGACTGAGCAAGAAAGCTAAAAATATATGATCGGTCGAAAGAAGGGCCCTGGGGGAAAAAACGTGTGCGCGAGCGTCGCTCTCGCAAAACAACAACACCGAGTGTCAGCCGTGTTTGACAGTTAACCTCAAAGTTGATTGTCACGTGCGATGACGCTTGTTATAAATAGTTTGACGTACCTCATGATGAACAGGACGACGCCGCAGAAGCATATCAGCACCGCGAGCACGGAGAAGATGTTGGACAGCTCCGCGACCGAGACCAGCATCGCCGTCATTGTTGCCTTTGGCTTGGGGCTGCACCTGCCAATTGAGCACTACGTGGACGCTTGTCTACGACAATCAATGTGCGCGAATCACGCGCGACTTCGTCAGCCCAGCATCGATCCGCGTCGCTCTCGACGGATTCCTCGTCGGTCGCAACAACATCGAAGAGCGCACGGGCGTGAACCGCCGGTGACGATGTCGCCCGCCTGTTTTCTTTGTTTCGCACTGGTCTCTCTCTTTCTCTCTCTCTCTTTTTCTTCCTCTCCTTTGTTTTTCTTTTATTTTCTTAACCACACAGTTCAGCGACGGCGCGGTTCAGAAGGCCTCGAATATGTTACGCTCACGGGGTCTTGACAATTTGGACGCACTGCGCGCGGTTAACAGTGGCGTGTTGCGCCAATTCGAGCCAGTTTTTACCATCACACCGCTCGGCTTAGCAGACGGGATCACACTGACAGCACGGTCGATTTGTCCCGCCCGTATGTTTGTTTGGTCCGTACTCCTCGGGTAGATAAGATTTTGACCGTGCCGATCACGCGCGCCCAGTCCAGACGAAAGCGCCATCTGGTTAACACAATTGTCACTAGGTCAAAAGATGCAAATTTTTATACCGATTTTCTGATACAAAATTAATGAAAGATAATAAATAATAATATTGAATGTAAACAAAACAAGGTTTCGAAGAAAAAAAACAATTGCCATTTATCTACGGTTTGTCTTTCTGAACGTGACCGTTGAATGATATAGTTAGAGGTTACGTTCCATTTCCGTCGTTCCTCTTGTTTGATTTTCTCAGTGAACTGCTGCTAACGAATCAAAATTGTTTATTAATCTGTAGTTGATATAGTAATCGAGACGGAGGATCAACATTGAAAGAAAATTAGAGATGTTTCAGAGGTTTTACGGGGAAGAATAATTCTGAGAGTTGAAAATTTTTGTGATTGTTTGAAAGTCAGGTGATTGAAAAGGGAGCTTCTCAATGAGGACTAGAAAAAAAGAGTAAAAACGTAAAATCGTTGTTTACTCCTCAGTCATCTTGATTCAAATAAACCGTTTGTTTGTTGTTAAAGGTGTGACCGATAAAGATTTATTAATGGCTATATTGTCAAGATTGCAAAAGTATACCGCGGCGAGTGTTGGGTTGATCGCTGGTGCTGTGTTATTCTACCAGAGCAATTATGGAGCACCCGAATTTTTGACCGTGAAAAATTCCTGGACAACGAATTATGAGCCATCAGTTAAGTGGGATCATAACTGGGATAGGTTTGTGGAATCAAAATTTTCTATTAAAAAATCGTATTTTTGATTCAATCTAAGTGAAGATAGATAAACAATGTGCAATGTTTGTTTTAAATAATAAAATGTCTTTTTTATCAAATATTTTTGTAACAATCCTCTTAAATACAAAATTATTATTATTATTATTGTCATTGTAATTCGTTTTAATATTTTTCTTTTTAATCACAGACGAGATGTCAAAAGTCTTATCAAACCGAGAAAGACACGCTCCGAGGAGGATGAGAATCAAATCAACGAAGAGCTTGAGAAAAAAAAAGCAACAGCCGTGAGACATCTGATTCTTATTCGTCATGGACAATATAACATGTCCGGGCAGACTGATAGCGAAAGATTCCTTACAGAATTGGGTAAATATGAAATGTAATAAACAAATTTAATATTTTGAAAATGAAATAATTGATTTGTGTTTGTAGGAAAAAAACAGGCAGAATTAACAGGAGCTCGTCTTGCTGAACTGGATCTTCCTTATACTAACATAGTGAGGTCAACCATGACCAGAGCGCAGGAGACGTCAAAAATAATAGAGAAAAGTCTGCCTAACGTACCTGTAACCAATGACTGTCTTCTAGAAGAAGGCGCTCCAATTCCTCCGGAACCTCCAATAGGTCATTGGAAGTCGGAGCAATGTGTATGTTTCCATCTTTGAATACTTACATTGAAAAACAAAACTTTGGAATGCAAAAAGTAAAGAGAAAATTTAGACTAAAATATACATTGTAGTTCTTCCAGGATAACCCGAGGATCGAGGCTGCGTTCCGAAAATATTTTCATCGAGCACCTCCTAGTCAAGAAAAAGATTCCTATACGATTTTGGTTTGTCATGCGAACGTCATCAGATACTTCGTCTGTAGGTAAGGCGAAATGAAGTTTAAGTTGATTAATTAATAAAGTTGTTTGATGGATGAAGTTGAAGTTTTCTAAAGAATTGATTCCACGCTGTCTCTTAATTTCATTTCAGAGCTTTGCAATTCCCGCCGGAAGCATGGCTGCGAATATCTCTGAAAAATGGAAGCATAACTTGCCTGTCGGTTTATCCTAACGGTCGAGTAACTTTGCGATGCCTCGGAGAAACCGGACACATGAGTCCAAAATTCCTCTCTTCTAGCTAATAATATTAATAATAATAATTATACTGTTGAATTGCACTGTCTATATGTATAGATTGTGCCGAAATAATTGAATTGTAATCATGCCTTACATTCATTTTATAATAAATGTTTACAGTGAAATTATACAAACTTTATTTTGCCTTTTTTCTCTCAATTGAATTCTTCATAAAGTAATAGTGTTTAATGGTCCTCCCTTTAAAAAGAATTTTCAAATTAAAATAACAACTCAAAATAGTGCATATGTATGTATATATTAATCCATCATTTTTTTCATATAACAATTGAGGCTTGTGAGAACGTTTCGTTCTCTTTACAACAGAACGTCAAGCGTACAAAACGACCAAGTCGTCTGAAGTCCGACAGTTCTTAATTCAAACCATTTCATAATTAATTATCCATAAAGAACAACACGTGTAACTCACGACAAACATCGTACATTAAATATACAAATGACTATCGTACAAAATAATAAATTATTGAGTAAGCGTTTAATACTCTTAGGTCGCTTTGAAAACAAGCGTTCAAACATTCACTATCGTTTGTTCACTCACTTATGATTCTGTCCTTCTTTTGTTTCAAATTTGAATACACGTTACAATTTTTTATACAGTTATGGCATTGGCAGTTATTGTAGGCAAGAGACAGAAATAAAAAGACGAGGAAAGGATAGAGGGTGTAACGGTCTTGGTTATTATCTCATTTGTTGAAAATGACAATAGAAAAAAAGATCTATTTCGTTATTCGTAATCGACGAATTCTACACTTCTTATCCGGTTATCGCAATTTATGATTAGTCACTGAATGCCAACACCTAAAAAACACAGCTGCAACGATTCAACAGTTAAAATTAATGACAAAGTCTACAGACAAGGAATGTGAGAATGCCGTGAAAGATATCAAAACTTGTATGTATATGTATAATTAAATTAGGTTCTTATATTTCAATTTAGCTATTCTTTGTTGGGTCGTCTTCTTCGAGGGCCTTCCTTTCCTCCAAGTGAATTTTCCTGTAAAATAAAAATTTATTATCTCATTGTAACATTTTATTCAAACATTTTAATTTTACTATCTTAATTTTAACTTTGTTGAATCTTTACCTTTTCGCTCTGCATAAGTGTCGTTGTTTCGGTAGTATCTTGTTCATCTTCCTCCTCGTCCTCCTTGTCTTCTTCTTCGTCAGCTTTGGATCCAGTTTCAGTTTCAGGCTCAGCCTCAGCATCAGCCTCAGCCTCCTCTACTTCATTTTCTTTCTGCGCTTCTGAAGTTTCCGGTTTCTTTGCGCTCCAAGCACCTTCATCTTTACTCGTTCCAGCGTCTTCTTTCTGCGAAGCGTCTGCTTCTTTTACTTCTTCTTTTTCCTGTATAAAAATCAACATTATTAATACAATAATAATAGCATAAACAATTAATCTAAGCTCAAGATAAGCAGAAAAAGGACAAAGTTAAAACAACGTTTAACATTTTCCTTGTCTAAAACAATGATAGTACCTCATTTGTGAAGCAGCAGCAGTAAAATATTAAAAGTACGGGGATAGCGAGTGCTATGATATAAATAGCCCACATCCAAGGGCGCTCGGCGGTGAACTTCGCTATGGTGTACCAAATGTTCCACTACATGAAAAAAAAGAATACAAACTACAGTTATACTAAATACATTACACATCTCTAATGTAGCCTTTTTTTTAATGTTTAACCATCATAAATTGATTTTGTCAAAAGCTTTTTTCATTGCGGATTTAGCTTTAAATTTTTTAGTTCTACATTATTTTAGCTTTACATTTTCTGAACCTGCATATTTTTAAACAGATTTACAACTGGCAGTTTATAAGTAAGCACCTCTCTTTGCTTGAGAAGAAAATAGATGTACGAGGTTATAGGGATTAAACAGTAAATAAAATAGATAGCCCACCATCCTGGTCTGTAATTTAAATACTTATTCACTCGGCCCCACCATGTTTTCTGAGATTGAAAT
Organism: Trissolcus brochymenae; assembly: GCA_030523145.1. NCBI lineage: Eukaryota > Metazoa > Arthropoda > Insecta > Hymenoptera > Scelionidae > Trissolcus > Trissolcus brochymenae. Next base: position 149,960 of record JAQQRF010000562.1, read on the forward strand.
AAATCAAGTTCCTTTCAATTTTAATATCAGAATTCTAAATATTTTTTATATAACATGAATTGATTTAAAAAATTACTCAAAAGAATATGTGGTAAGAAAAATCGAATTAAACTGATACTTACATTTTCATCAGCAATTCTTCTACGACGCAATTCAAATGAATCCTCAGCCCACTTCAGAGCTACGTCTTCGTTATCGGTAATGAGAATGTTGTCGAAGTAGATGTCAGATGTCATGGACCATAATTCGAATCCAATAGCATACTGAGGGAAGAGAAAAATACAAAGTTTAGTTAATCAAGCATCTTATTTGAAAATAAAAAAAAAGAGATATCTTGTATTATAAATAAATAAAAAAATCACTTACAATTGGTGACATTTTGAATGGATGTTCATCCTTGAAATAATCAGGATTATGAATCAGTTTTGGTTTCCATTTTCCCTTATAATTGGGATTGTTGATCAACGGAGGCAGCCATTTTCCTTTGAACCTCGGGTTGTTCTTCATCTTCTTTTTGTACGGTCCACAACCCGGAGCATTGGCGCATTTTGGGTTCGTGATCTCTGGTGGTTCCCATTCGCCATCCATCTCGTTATCCCAGTCCTCAGGTTTTACAGATTCCGGATTTTTGATAGTCGGTGGTTCATCCTCGAGCCAACCCTCGGGCATCACATCGTCTTCGTCGACAATTTGGGCTGGGGCATCCTCGTCCCAGTCGTCGGGCTTGGTAGCAGAGGGATCGGGGATTTTTTCTCTCTCGTCCCAGTCAGCTGGACGCTTGTCATCCGGGTCCTCGATTTCCAGAGGAGGGTTTACAGGCGGAGTGAAGTCGTCCAGAAGGGAACCTTCGTTCACCACATTATTGTCGATCTTAACTTCGAAAAGATTATTTGGCCTCAAAATCAAAGTAAAAAGATGAGGTTGCTTGTCCTTGAAGATCTCTTGAAGTTTTTCCTTTGGCTTCTTACAATGTTTTTCTTCGATGGAATTGTTCAGAGGATTTTTGTGACGGAAGATGAAATGAAGCTAAAATTATAATAACAATTGTATAAAATATTGTTCCAACTTAATTTGTTATTTTTTATTATAATTGAATTGAAAATTGGTACCTTAGCATCGCTTCCACATTTGTCTGGACCAAACATGATAGAGTAAGGCGTCTTGTCATGGAAATTTCTTAGATCTTGATGCTTTGGATCAAGCGTTAATAATTTGAGGTAAGCGCCGCCACATTCTTGCTCGTCTTGGAAGATGACCTCATATTGAACGATCAAGGGCTTGTCGTTAAAGTGGAAGGTCTTGTTTAAAACAGTTGATATGGCCGAATGGCGAGCTTTGCTTTTCAAGACCAGGCCCAAATTTCCGTCTTCTGCGTTCCTCTTTGGTTGCTCCAGGGCCCATTGTCCTAATAAAAATAGTATACAACATTATCCCAAACAATTTTTAGTAACAATACTTGAAAGAAGTTTCTTTGTAGATTAGTTAAATGTGATTTTGTATCATTTGAATAGGCTTCGAACTGCGATGATCAAACTATGAGAACGAATTGCATCATGTTAAAGGAAATCCCTCGGACTGAAAGAATTTTGCGACAAAGTAGGGTAAATGATTTACTGTAACGTGAAGACGTAGTAACGCCAAGATGAATGATCGAATAGCTCACACGATAAATCCTTAATCACTGTCAGATCTAAATAAACTAAATATTAAAATTCATCATTGAAAAAGATCTGGTTCATAATGTTGCATTATTATTGTTTTTTTAATCAATTTGTAAGATTTTTTAAATTGAGTTGTAAGCAATTTTACATTACAAAATTTAATTGAGTTTAATTGATTTTTTTAGGCCAGTAAAAAATTAGTTAAAATTTTGATAGGGATATTTCGATGAGAACGAGGGACAATTAGTCGTGCATTGACACTCAAGCAGACTCTAAAACATCACACGCACACTTATCGAACACAGTCAAACAGAGGGTCGTCCACCTTTACTTACAATCCTCATCATGAGAAAGCGATATCACTGTCTTATAAATATAAAAAAAGTTGTGCACTTGATAGGATCGGACAAACGGCTATTTGTGATGTAATCAAGTGAATTGTGAATAATGTGTAGCTATTCAGAAACAATTTATCTTTCTCGTATATTTCAATTAAAATATTAACTCTAAATTTGAAAAATGGGTCTCTGTTGTAAAGATAAATTTATATTTTAATTTTGTGTGATTGGTATTTTTTTACAACTAAGGCATGATTCATTGCTTATTTTCATATTATATAATTTTGACAAAAATCAATAGTGACAGTTCGGTGACTTCAAATTTTCTGGTTTGTTTAATGAAGTATAATCAATGATGTAGCTGAAAAAAGTTTGAAATAATGATGAAAGAATTTGATAGTAAATAATTTATTTTGTAAAAAAAGTTAGTTGACTTTCATTTTTCAAATAATTTTCCATATCTATTATTGATTATTATTGATTAAATTAAAATTCTAATTTATGAATGAAAGATGTTTGATGATCAGAATTGTGAAGGAAAACAATGGTCTTTAATTGGTAACAAAAATATGCCCACATAATCAAACAATTACATATTTATACTAATCACATCGTTACTTATTAACGATGCAGGCATCATTGAATGATAAAATTATAATAAAGTCCCGTGTGTGTCATGCTGTTAACCCATTTTGTAGACTCTATCATTCTCATTTCTTCACAATGATCGAGTTGGAAGATTCAAGATTTAATACAAAATCACCTACCAGCCACTATGTTTTTTTTATTTACTTTGACTTCCATATCATCGAAATCACTAGAAAAATTACTAAAAGCTATACAACTTCGATACTATTAAGATTCTTAACAAATCTAATAAAACTACAGTTATGAAAACACAATCATAATCTAATTTAGAATGACTCATCATTTTATGTTTCAAATGTAAAGATAATTACATATAATTACAACACATTTGATAATCATTGATGCAACAATGTAAATTGTAACAGATTAATTACATAAAACTCATTACTATTAGAATTTCAAGGACCAATGACTGTAAATCCTCTTCTATATGAACAAAAAATCAAGAGAAAAACAATCCACAAGTGAATTAAAAAAAAATAGAGTAACAAAATGAATAGAATTTGATCTCACCATCATACTGGGCAATGTCTTCATCGATTCCCTCTTTTTTGGCCTCAGATCTAATCCAGACTCGGCGGAAGCGCTCTTGGTCATCAAAATTTTCAGCGAGGTGCACCGGCTCGCTGGTCTCCGGGCTCTTGTAAGCCGCCCTGTCCTCGGGCGTGATCTCCGCTTCCGTCACCACGACGTCGTCCTCGTCATCCACGTCCGCTTTAGTGGCTTGTCCGCAGACCAGAGCCGTGAGCGTAAAGCCGAGCAGAAGTGTGATCCAAATCCTAGGCATCGTGATCTGAAACTGCAAAGCCGGTGTGAGAAGCAGACGAAAATGTAACGTTGAAAAAAAGGAGAGGAAAAAAAAAACAAATGCCCGATGAAACGGGCGACGGTTGCATCAGCGATTTAAATGAGGCTTAATGCCGCATTTCCTTTGCGCGCGATTCAACAGAAAACATTGGGTCGACGCTTACCGGACACTCGGCGACAGATCATCAAACGTCTCGCGTGCTTTAATCGAATTAACCTGATGCGCGCCGATCACGCGCTCCCCGCGGGCATTATTTGATTTGTCTATCGCGAACGTGGCGGTCACACGTAGCGGGGCAACGTTGGTACAACGATGGATCGCCGATTGTGTACACAAGCGTGAATGACAAACGGGTCTCGAAAGGCAGATTTAACACATTCGATTTTGTTAAGAAGGGTTTGCTTCGTTTGATGACCGCTGCTAACTACCGGCGCTGCTGTTTCAACTGCAATTCAAATTTATTTTTACATCCAATGAATTATTACTTTTGTTCTATTCCTATATGATATCATTCATTCATAAAGTTGAATTTACTGCAAATAAATAAATATACAAATATCGTCATGTTCAATGTACCAGTATTTTATTTTGTTCAATGTTTTTCTTCATAACGTGCAAAATTTTTAAGAACATTCCTTGACACTAGCGCCGGCAGTGTACAACGGTCGTTCAATGAACTAAACAATTAAGAAAAAGCCGCCGGTGACTGAATGTTGAATCCTCCTCCGCCCTCACTTGTTTTTAGCGCCCTCTGGATCCGATTCAATTCAAATCCACGTACACTTTTTTCACGAGGCTTGTTTATTTGTTTCCTAGCAACTCGCATTGTTTGCAAATAATAAACAAACACGAACAAACACCCGAAAATGTAAACAACTTTGGTATCTTCATTGTTTATACTTTCCTTCCATGTTTTCTTTCTGATTAAGATTGTTCTTTAAAGGTAAACGATTGAAAATTCGGTCTCGAGTTGACAAAAGGATTCAAATGTATGAAAACAATTTATTTCTTCTTATATTGTAAGGCACAAACATGAACAACAATTTACAATCTTAAACAATTATTTGTTTCTTTTCAGTGATTCATTTTTAGATGTAAACAGTGCATATACTCGAAGAGTGTGAAAAGATGCGATTATCGGGATTGAAGAAATGACTGAAATAAGAAAATTGAAATTGTGTAGTTCAAATGACCTCTAACATCGGATCGCCATCTATGTTTAGAACAAGACGCCCTCTGGCGTAGGAAGTGTCAATCTCGTTGGACCGTCGCTAACATCTATCCCTTGGAGGGTGGGTCTAGTCTGTACTCGTGGGAGGGGTCGGCAGTGGTCGAGAAAAAAAGGTGACGAAGTTTAGCTGTTGGAAAAGAGTCGCGCAAGCACGATAATTGGGCAGTGCCGGGCTCGTCACATGTGTCGTTGGTGCCGATGAACGATCAGCACGCAGCGAGGACGCAGACCGTGTGTAAGCGCGCCTCACTTAAGCCTCACTCTGTGACTGCCAACCTAGCGAAAGCTTGTGTTCGTTTTGACAGTTGCGGGCGCCCGAGCAGCGCGTCCTGTGGATGATCCTCGGCAGGACGTGCGACCATCCTCGTTCCTCCGTTCCCCCCCGTTCCCTCCCCGGTCCCGGTACCCCGTTGCGTGCAGTTTAGTTTTACTCGTTCATGGCTGCTGCCGCTGCTGCTGCTCCGCTAAGTGGGGGAAAACAAGCCGTGTCAGCTTGAGAAAATACCAAACTTTTATGAAGGAATATGTCAAGCTTAAAAATCGGTAAGGCTCTAACATCGAGACTGAGAAACCGGACTGAAAAGCCGCCACTCCGATATTGCGCAAACCCAAGCCGATCACGGGATCCCGAATATCGATCTCGTCCAGATCTGTTTCACTTTTTTCATCATCAATTCATTCCCCCCGAGCCACCACTGATCATCGATTTTCTCTTCCCCTCCTTTTGATTTATTTTTAATTTCCCCTTTTCTATTTTTAATTTCCATCGGGTTTCAAAACCGGTTTCGAAATTTTCATTTGAGATGTAAATCATAACTGGAACACTCGGATGAAAAAAAAAAAAAAAAAAAAAAAAAAAAAAAAAAAAAAAAAAAAAAAAAAAAAAAAAATGTCGCCGCGCCACCTACTTGTATAATTGTGTTCATTTTTTTTTTGTTCCCCGCCTTGGTTTTTTTTTATTTTGTCTTTTTTGGATGGGCGATTATATTTGTTGCGTGGCCGCTGCAACAGCGAACTCTTTTTGCCTCTCCTCGGCACGCTCCGATTTTGGTAACGTTTGGATGTTCTTGTTTGGGTCTTTTTGCCGCGTCGTTGACGTTTGTTTACGGGAGACCTCGAGTGCCAGGCTAGGAGCGTTCGCTTTTCGGCATGTTTTATTCAGTGTCAAAAATTGTAGGCTAGATAGTAGCTTATACGTTTTTTGCTTAAATTGTTTCTCAATTAACAGTTTTGTTGATGGTATAATGACGAATCATTTGTTCATCTGTTATATTTTGTTTATTTATTATTTTTTCAAACATATATTTTGAAATTGTTTAGTACATTTTTTGTATTGAAAGTTCTGTATTATTTTTCTTTTAATTTGTATACATTTTTTTTCTAGGACTCTTGTTTTAAAAATGTGTTTGTTTTTTTATCCAATGGTCATCAGTTTTAAAATTGTTTCTTTTTGTTTTAAAATTCATTAAATTTTCTATCGAAAATAAAATAGTTTGTCAATTTTATTTAGTTTAAGTGGTAGAGAGATAGTTTTGTGGCGTTTTAAAGAGTTAGAGCTTCAAGAAGTTTTGAACGCGCTTAATGTCTCTTGATGGGTATAAAAAAGTTTCAAATATCAGCTGAATCAATAAGGAAGTAAAATCGATCTTGACTTATTTATCGTTTTCTTTCACTTTGTTTGATTGATCACTTTTTCTTTTTTGACAAGCTATATTACATTTTCTTTATTGTATTTAAAAACAAATTGCCTCTAAAAGTAATTATTTTATATTTTAAAAATTCAAACTTTTTTCTTATATTTTGTATACCTTTTAAGAGTTTTTTTTTCTCTCATGGATGATTTGATTTCAAATGTTTTAGCTGACATGTACAAGTAGAAAGTTGGCAATTCGTTGTGTAGATTATGACTAAACTGTTTAGACAGTTTTTTTTTGTTTCTTATTTTTCCAATTGATTACTCGCTGTAGGCGATACAGATGTATACAAGACATCCGTATCATTGTGTACTTTTCAACTATCAATCATTTGTTCTTAAATAATAACTTGTGCTGACACATATCGCTCTCACTTGGCCATTCGTTTGAAAACACATCTAATCAGTTGATTCATGCCTTAATCATGGTGACTATTATTGTCTATCAATTCATCCTCTAGACTCCAAACAGACAAGCTTTTAATTCATTCAATCTCATTTTTAAAACGAAAAATTACAATAAGAAATTTTGCATTTTCAAAATTAATTTAAAAACTTGAAAATGTGAAATTTTATAATTTTAACATGTAAAAACTTGTGAACAAAATTAATTCAAACCATTCAAATAAATACAACCAACAAATGTGTGATTTAATTCTTTTCAAAGTCAAAATTTTGTCTAAATGTTAAATAAATGATTAAGAAACAAAGATTCAAAATTTCATTGAAAAGCCATTACAAAATTTGAGCAAAAACTCGTATTCTTTGAGATGATATTAAAAGTTTGACATTAAAGGGAAATTGAAAAAAAATGGTATCAGAGGGATGTAAGATGGCGTTTGTGTCAGATTGAAACAGCTGTTTGCACAGCGGCTGCTCCTCTTGTGTAATTTACACCACTCGTTTAGAGGCCGGCGTGCTCCAAAGTCTATTGAGAGAGTAGCGAAAGTGGTAGAGGGGAGGGCGAAAAAAAAAACGTAAACGCTGCTTCAGTTGAATACAAAACTTTGTGATGGGTGGTTTGAAAATGTATGTTTTGATAAAGTTGTAATGTAACGCGCGCACAAAAGGTGGGCATCCGAATAAACCGGAGACGTACGATCGATTAGCAAAATCGACATTAATGATTTCTATTCTCTCTGTAGTGTCAGTAATGCACTTGCTTGCTCGAACGACGGACCTTGAGTTGGACAGTCAAACAACGCGCGGACATTAAAAAACGAAAAACAAAACAGAAAAAAAGAAAAAAAAGAAACAATCTAAAGAATGAATGCCTGCTGCACCGACACACAAGCAGATTTAAGATTCGTACGTGAGTAGCAGACGCTCACGCACTGAACGAAAACTACATATCTCTGTTAAACGCACATGGCAGCCATGAAGCATGGTATGTTTTCCTTTCATTTTTTGAGTTTTTATGCCTTTTCGCTTTCGATGTACTTTTTTTCACAGAGATCAGCAAGAACCGATATTAACAATTTTACACGTTTTCCTCTGCAAATTATCTTCCCGTACATTCGAGGTGGAATCCAATTTGGAATTGGTTCCAAAGTTCCAAATTCAAGTAAAATTGAAATTTGAACAAAATTTATACTTAGGGAAAATCTTCAATTTAAAAGATATAATAAACATTTGTTTTTACTGATCTCTGTACATTTGATGCATTTATATTTGTAAGCCGAATATTATTTTTGCATTCAAATTCATTGTAGGACTCACAGGAGCATACAATTTTTTGATTTAATGTCAAGCATGCATTTCTCAAAATAAAAAAAATAAAAAAAAAAAAAAAAAAAAAACACCTTCTAGGATTTGACTAGAATCGACTGAGAAAAACTATCAACAATTGCTCAAGAATATAACAATTTTCGTCTGACATCGATTCATCATATATCACCTTGAATACTACAATGGATACTTGAAATAACGACAGGGCCAAGTGCCAAAATGTTCCAGTCATATTTTAACATCTTTTTACAAACCAATTCCTTTATAATTTTGTACAAATATAATGTGAAAATTGAATTTCAAAATTATCTCGTTTATTTTTCTTCAAAATAAATTCTTTTTATTTCTCTTTCTAGAGTCATCCAATTGTTTCATTTATGAGATATCATTTGAAAAAAAAGTGCTTCGAAATAAAATGTTTGAAACATGATTCAAATAATGTTAGAAAAGAAAAATTGATTAAAAAAGTAATAAAAAGATTGATGTTTTCAGGCAAGACGAATCAAGACGACGTGTGCTACGTTGTCGCAAAGTACGACTACGCAGCACAGGGGGCCCAGGAGTTGGACCTCCGCAAGAACGAGCGATATCTGCTGTTGGACGACTCGAAACATTGGTGGCGGGTGCAGAGCTCTCGCGGCCAGGCGGGCTACGTGCCAAGCAACTACGTCAAGAAGGAGAAGCCCTCGCTGTTCGACAGCATCAAGAAGAAGGTCAAAAAAGGCTCTGGGTCCAAAACTTTGCCCTCCAGCAACTCGCCCTCAAGAGCAGTCGAGTCACCCATAATGGCTAGGCGACTACCCGCTGACCCTAGCGAAGCTATTGGCAGTGCTGTAGTCAAATACAATTATCAAGTAATTGAGGAAACAAAAGAAATATACAATCTATTCTCTTATCTGCATTTTCAAGATATAATTAAAGTTGTTGTAAAATTAATTTTTGGTTCAGTAAGAGGAATCTTAATAAAGTATGCATTTTAAGTCGAAATCAATAGAAACAATATAAAAGACTGAAAGATTAAAAGGTAGAAGAAAATGGTTTATGATGTAATAAGATGACTGTCAAATTTGGATCAATGATTATAATAAGATAAAAATGGGAAATGAAAATGGTGAATTAAAATTTGACTTAAATTTTGCAGGCGCAACAAGCAGATGAACTATCATTGACGAAAGGCACAAGGATTTTAATTTTGGAAAAGAGCAACGATGGTTGGTGGCGAGGCCAAAGCGGCAGCCAGGCGGGCTGGTTTCCGTCGAATTACACGCAGGAAGAAGGCGATTCGGATGACACGGTGCACACGTACGCGATGGCGGAAAACGTCCTTGACATTGTTGTTGCTCTCTACTCCTTCTCGTCCAACAATGACCAGGAGTTGTCGTTCGAGAAAGGCGACAGACTGGAAATCCTGGACCGTCCGCCAGCAGACCCGGAGTGGTACAAGGCGAGAAACGGACAGGGCCAGATCGGACTCGTGCCACGTAATTACCTGCAGGAACTTAGCGAATATTTGACGCAGCCGTACCGTGACCGCGGGATGTCTGCCGGCGATGCCGGTCCTGCTGAACCCGCGGAGCAGCGACCCCACGATCCCGGCGACCGACCACACCTCATTGGTAAACCCTGGTATTACGGCAGCATCACGCGTTCCGAGTGCGATGCACTACTCAACCGACACGGCCATGACGGAGATTTTCTCATTCGAGATAGTGAGACTAATGTGAGTTTGACTTTTTGATGCGACACTTTACACAAAAAATATACTTGAAGTAGTGGATAAAAAATATTACACAAAACATAGACTAACTTAATTCTACATTTTACCATAAATAATTACACCATATTGTAAATTCTATACTCATTTTTATAGTTGCACCTTTTTTGCAACGTACAACTATACTAAATAGTATAAAATTATGCAATATACACGTAATAAGTAAAATAAGTAAAATTACACGAACAAATATATAATTAAACATCAAAAGTGTTATCAATGTAGTTGTCACTGTAGTTATATACGATGTTATATTTCTTGGCTTATAATTCTGGGTCCGACTTAGTAAAAACAAGTCGATCCCGTTTCTTGATAAAATTCACAAAAATAAAATCTTTTCAATACAAATTTCCTGATGATAAGAAATCTATGTTCAAGGTTTTGAAACCTTAGTTTACTTACGAGAAAGTGGCCCTCTGTCAGATAACTTGTAAGTCAAAGAAGGATTTTATTACATCAATGGGTCTGACAGATTCTGTCTGTTTCAAAAACCGTTGGTGTAATAGGATTTTGACTGAAAAGGAAGTTTAAACCTTCTAGTAATGTTTTGAATTCAAAAAAATTTCATCAGAGTAACAACTTTTTAAAACATGTTCTGATAAAAAACTTTTTTTCGAAAATGGTTTCATATTATTGTGTAAATAACTTTTGAACAAACAAATTTAATCGATTTGGTTAAATGATAGTAACAGTTGATGAGGCTTGATACACTTTTTGATGTTTAATATTTATGTTAAATATTCATTATATATATTGAATTTGTAAATTAATTAGCAAATGGAACCTATAAACTAAACATTGAAATTAATTTAAATTTAAAATGAAATTTCAATTAAACACAGGGAGGAGTTTCTCTTCAATTAATAAAAAGTTACTTTGAAGTAGTTGTTATAATTTCCAATTATGTATTTAGTGAACGAAAATTAATGATCTATCGATTGAACAAAATATATTAATTAACACAACACAAAACTTGTTCTTAAAAAAGATTGTTTCGTATAATAATAAACGCTTAAAATTATAGAAATTTATTTTGGATTTAAATCTTGGGTCCGACTAAAGCCAGTCCCGTTCTGGATAAAATTAACAAAGAATATGTTTCTTATATTACAAAGTAATTCTTAGTTGAGTAGTTCTAAACTTATATATTTCAGTCTATACATCTCTTGTGAGAAAGTATCACAATAGCGCCACCTGGCAGACTAGATCTCACTTTCGTTTTTCTCGGGGGAGATTTAAAAAAAACAGGTTATATTTCAGTTAAAAAAATTCAACTAAAATTTAACTCACAAAACTAAATGACTTTCTCCAAATTTGGTTATTTTACTTTTCTTTTTCATTAATTTTAATTTTGTATTGAATTTAATTTATTTAATTGTTTTTTAAGGTTAAAACCGAAACAAAAATTCTGTAATCAATCTTGGCTTTTCATTTTCATATCCCTTACTCGCCCAACGATATTATCAAAATTCTCAATCGCTTCAGAACAATATTGACACTTAAAAAATCTCCGTCAAGAAATAATTTTCTTCCAATCAGCGCAGACTTATGAAAGCCGATTTGCAATAATCACTTCAACCTCAAAACCAAATCTAGATCAATGTCATGCAACGACTCTTCTTACTTGAAAACTATTCTCTACATCTCAATCTAATTATTAAGGTATTACGTGAGGCTACGTGGTAAAAATTATCAATTAATTTATTGAATTTTCATTTTCTTCTATACTGAATTGAAAGTTGTTGTAAACAAGTATAATACTTGATCAATCCGTGTCCCAAAATAGAACATTCATCAATTCATAAAATTAAATTGTTTATCCGCGCAATCTTGTTTTATACCTTTTTATTTAATTCCTTACTGCATTGAATGGAGTTAACACATGGATGGAATCGTTCACATTTGCACGCTCATAATTAAGCAGTGCTTATCAAAGCAGGAAGCAAGTATATGAACTCGCACCAGTTTATGGGCAGTCATCCACCGATAAGATAAAAACGAGCAGCGTCAATCGTAATGAACTAATCAAATACGTGCGGAGGCTGATGTGCTCATAAATTCAAGGGACAATTTTACTCTTCATCCGTACATTGTTCAAATGAAAATTCACTTGGTGTTATATTCTAGATGGACAATTTTTCCTCATCTTTTTTTTTTTCAATTTGTCAATAAAAAAATTTGATCAATTACTATAATATTAAAAAAATAGAATAAGGAAGTGAAATCCATAAAAAAAGAATAAATACGAAAAAGAAGGAAAAATTAAAATGATGGATTGAAAACGACTGATTCATACAATCTTGCATGTCAATGAATTTGTTGATTCACATAATCAATCTTACACGATTAATTGCACTAAGATTGAATTTTAATTGCACTTAATAAATGGGCATTATTCTGTGAGAATGGGAACAAAGAGGGGGCTTATTTATGAATCAACCATTCATGATTTGTTCTTCATCAGCGAAGTTAACTTTTGTACAATCAATTCATAAATTAGAAATTTAATTGAAATACATTAGAAAGTATCCACAAAATTGAAATCATCTAGAAAATTGGAAAATACGTTGAAATTGAAAAGATTAAAAAAACAAAATGATAATCTTAATCTTAAACATGATTGATAGAATTTCTATTTGCTTTACTTTCAGATGGGAGATTATTCGGTATCTTTAAAAGCGCCAGGTCGCAACAAACACTTCAGGGTACACGTCGAGGGCGCTCTGTACTGCATCGGTCAAAGGAAGTTCCACGCCCTGGACGAGTTAGTGGATCACTATCAGCGGGCGCCAATTTACACCAACAAGCAGGGCGAGAAATTGTACCTCGTGCGGCCCTTGCCGAAGAGCGCTCAGAGCAACGGTTGTTAGGCCAATCACTTATTTCCACTGTGAGAAACAAAGTTGAAGGAAAAAAAAGTATGAAAAAGAAATAAACTAATTCAAGTTTCCATTGTTTCTTTTTTTGAGATAAAAGAATTAAAGCAAAAGTGAAAACACAAACTCTCATCCGAACGCTTTAACGTAATTTGAAATACACAACGCCTGCCTAGAGTAATATCGATATCATCTCGTACATTTATACCATAATTAACATAATTGGTGATGCTCATATATTAGTGTTTTGTCATGACTTTTTTTTTATGGCCATTATTGCAAACGATGGCGCAGCGCTCGTGTGTCGCTTCCCCGTCCAACGTTTGCGGCGCCGTCTGTAACATATTGAAAACGATCGCTTTACAAATTAACGCAATTGAGTCTATTTATACGCGAGAAAAAAAATTTATATAGACGATTAAGCTCGATATAAATATTATTATTTATTCGTTAAGTTTATCAGACACCCAGGATGAATATACGATGATACACGTTCTAATGATATTGTTCATTGGAATTTCTTTTCGATCAGAAAATTAAAGCTAAGATGACAAAAAAAAATTCTAAAAAAATTTGAAAAAATGGGATAAAAATGAAATTCTTGTAACTAGGCAATAAGATTGTTTGACACTGTGTCTCTCTTTATCAACGTTTTATCTTCCGTTTGTCGTCTTTCCGCGTCATTATTGAATGTCGATTGTTTATCATCGTAAGTAACCCCCGCGAACCGTGTTTTCAATTAAGTGAAAGTTTCTTCCGATTGTATTAGGCATCACAAAGGAAAATAAAAAAAATGCGTAGACTAGTTGATACGCGCGTCCCTTCTGTCATATCGCATCACCTCACGGGGCAGCATTGCGACATTTCACGACGCATCATGTCGTACGAATCCAAATGTTTTTTTACGTCACAACTCTCTCTAACTTCATCTCAATTGATATCTCGATAATAAAAAAGACTGAAGACTTTTCTACGGCGTCGTTGGTATCGAATGAGTGCGTTTTTTAAACTGAACCTATTAATACAAAATGCGATGCGAATTTTTGATAAGGAAGACATTTTGTTGCATGCGACCGATCGAGTGCATAATGTTTGGATTTAAATGCACGATGGCATTATTATTTTGTTAGATGATGCATTGTATGGGTATGTAGAGGTGTAGAGGAATGCCGATAGCTTTTTGATGAGAATTGATTTTTATCATGCGAGTGTAGATAACAACTATGGCGACCCCATCATTTTTCTTAAGGAAGCTGATATTCGTCCGCTTGGATTTGTTGTGCGAAACTTTCGTTTCAACAGGAATTTTGTCGCTTTTGGACAGTTGAATAAAATTCAATATTTTTACGATTTTTATACATTTCTATTGAAATGACAAGATTCGAATATTCAGGCTCAACATTTTTTACATACGCATAAAACTCACTTTTTACTAAGCTTGTTTGTTCAATCGTAAACTAATGACAGCCCAGTAATTAGCTGGTAAATTTATCGAAACATAGAATCTCAGTAAAATTAAACTAATTAAAGGTCATTTATATTAACGTGAAGATTAATTAAACAAAATACGTAAGCGTTAAAAAAAAAACAATCAATTGAAGTAATGTTATGAAGAAAAACATCTTGTTCTTAATGAAGTATTGATTAAGTCAATCAATTCTACCAAAAAGCTAAATTAAATTCAAATGGAAAAAAAGTTAATAAAAATGTCAAGAAATCATTAGTTGAATCCAATATGGGATAAACTTTTGTACGGCCAAACGACTTGATTGTACGTAAAGTCAAATTAAAGTTGTATCAATACCAAAAAAAGAAACATTTGTCCATTAAGCGTAAAAAAGTTGAGGGAGCATAACGAAGGAATAGAATTTAAATATAACGAAATAAATACAACAAAAGAAGGAAATATGTGCAATCTAGTTCGCCAAAATCAGCGTGCGTTAAATGACGCGTTCGCGAAGTGACGCTGCTGTCTTTTTTATGACATTTATCGATGAGTGAACAATTTAAAAACAAAAAAAGGTACACGTAACTCCTAGACTGCAAGTATAACGAACAAATAAAAATAATGAATAATACTAATAATGCAAGTATGAATGATTGATCGACATAAGTTAATGCAAAGACTAAGTGTTTATTTGTGATTTTGTATTTATTAGAACATTTCTATATATAAATGAATAAAACATATTTAAGTGTGCATCAAGTCGCACCCTTTTTATTCTCATCTCTCTCCCCCCATTCCACAATTAGTCGTTCATAATTTATTATTTTGTATCACAAAATTCTTTTTTTTTTTTCTATCTTTTTCGTCATACTAACAGTAATTTTAATAATTAGTTATCAAAAGAGATGCGATCGGTCAAATTTCAATCAATAAACTACTTGGCTAATTATATCATTATGCACAAACTCGCTGGATCGTAAATCTGAACGATCGCACTGTCCTGACGCAGATATATAGTATAATTATTTTATTACTTTAAAAAATAATATATATTTCAAGATCTTTCAATATCAGCCTCAATTTTTTACACAAAAACAAGCACTGCTTCTTGTATTTTTTCTCTTCATTTATATTTTCCGCTACCACTACCATTTCAGGTGTAGGCTACGTTTTGTTCGATTCGCTCAGCGTGCGCCGTCAAAAATTCACGGCTGAATTGTCATGGAGAGATAATAAATTCAAAGACAAACAGTCATACCATTTACAAATTCCGAAAAGAAACATCGAGACAGAAAAAGAGAAAAAGACAACTTGAAGCGTGCTCCTTTTTCACTAATGACAACAGTTCTTTTAATTTTTTGTTTCTACATCATTTCTTCCTGAATGTTCTCTCCTTGATTTTAATTTGCACTCTATCATAGTTCAACACTTTGTATAACTTTACACTATGCCATTCAATGTAAAAAGCTAAAATATACAGTTAACCGCAAAGAAGCGTATTCGCAACAGTAACATTTTTTTTATCTCTTTAATTCCTTCCCCCCCCCCTCTCTCTCTTCTCATCAATTCCGACAACAATTGAACGATCATCATGTCAACTGACAATCGATTGCTCTCAGCAAAATCAACACAGTTTCAACGATGCTTATAAAATTCTTTTCACAAAAATATGTAGCGTTAATAAAATTCACAACTCTTCATAAGAGCATTTATTCTCCAAAAATCATTCAGAACAAGAATTCCCCAGCGAGTATAAAAAAATATTGGGCGCGCTTAAAAATATTAGATGGCACTGACTGCCAAAACGAAGTTTTTACATGAAACAATTTTTTCGTCATAATTTCGTGATTTCTTTTGTTTGCGTTTTCCAAGCCAAAGAACATTTTACACAATGAACTCCTGCTCTTCCGATCATAAGAACGGGTTGTTGGAATTCCTCGACATATCGCTAACGCCAGATCCGACCTAGAAAACGACATAATAGATTTGTCACGCTTGTTAATGAACGGCAAAGAAATAATAAAAAAAAAAAAGATCGATTATTGTAACGCATTGCTACTCACCATAAAAGGATTTGCATGATACGCGGTCACGGACGGTTGCCAGGTTTTGCCAGAGAGCGACGTCATTAGCTGACTAGATGAAATGACATCTTCATTGTTCTGAGACTCTCGTCCAGACCACAGTGAATCTGCAAGCACACACGCGTATTGTCATTATCTGTTTTCACACCGTAGTATTTATATAACTTTCAATTATCCAGCTGCAAACGAACTCTTGTCTCGCGTTCGATCATTTTCATTTAAACATCTCGCGCAGAATCGTTCCAATATATTTACGCAACACAATTCAATCGGCTGGCATTGTTTTTCCGCGCTCAATCATGTAAGCGAAATGTACGCAAACGAGGGTATCATTATTTTGCCCCGAATAATGCGCGGAACTATTGTCAACTCACCGTTATTCATCGGAAAGTGTGTCGGTCGGAACGGATTTGTACAAAACGAATTGTCCATCGGCTGCATATTGTTATTGACGAAATTCGCAGTAGGCCGCCACAGATCCCCGCTTACAAATGGATTCGATATTACGTTCCCCGTGTTGGTCATGCCCCAATTTACGTTTGGACCTACAAAGTAAAACACTTGAAACACCAGACCTTTTTTTAGTTTTAACTGCAATTACCAAGGAAAAGAAAATTTGTAACCAGAAAATTTGTACCTCGTATGGACGAATAGAAGGTATCTTCGATTTTTTATCAAATGCATTTCAATCACTTTTTCAGTCTTGTATTTTTTAGATATAAAAAGTGAATGTTAAAATGGCAATTTAATTTTTATTTGTGAAATAAAGTTCATAAATTGAGTAAATAATTAGTGCAAATAATAATTTCAGTTGATCATTTCAGCGAACTGAATCCATTTCATTAACGAACTTTAATTTATCGTTTACAAAAACTTGACATGAACAAATTTTTCCCCTTAATAGTTATAAGTAAACGATGTAATAATTTTCGAAGAAATGATTTTTTTCAAATTATTACGTTGAAAATGGCACCTTCGAAAAACATTTCAATTTTAACAGAGCATAGAATTGTTTTCCTGATAGTTCTGATGTTATTACTTATTGCTACTTTTGAAAAATTCATGTTTCATTTTTCTACAGTTAAGTTGATTAAATTATTGAAAAACCTTTTAGCACCTGTTAACACTGGATTTTTTTCCTCTTTTCAAAAATCAAATCTTTTATAATAGTTACAATTTTTAACAAGTTCAAATGTTATGAAAATTTATTTTAGTCATTTGTTTTAGTTTGTTCTTACGTGGAACAGATTTTCAAGAGAATTTTTAAGACTAAAACTGCATTTGTGAAATTTTATTTCAAAGTGTTATTTTTTAATACACCAATTACAGTTTTAATTTAGCTAAAAGCTGAACAGAAAAAAAATCACAGAAAAGAAAAACGAATGAATTATAAGAAGAGACATAAAAACCATGAGAACGAAACTCTGCAAGAACAAAAAGGTATTTCATTTTCAGCTTGACCGCACGTGATGTATGAGAAGTAGAGAGAGAGAGAGAGAAAAAAAAGTTTTCATTCGTAATGGGAATAAGTCGTGTGAGTCATCGCGTGTTTACCATTTGCGTTGGAATTCCATGTGCTTTTCGACAAGTTATCTTCCTTGAGCTGGGCCTGCTTCATCAGCGAGTCCAGATCTTTGAGAGCAGCGTACCGATCTTCCGGAGGCGGCGCGTTCACCCCGTTCAAGTTCGATGACAAAAATCCCGACTTGTTATCAAACAGTGAAGTCTCCGCATCTGAAATGACAATCACTGGAATGAGTAATTGGAGTTTATTTTACCGTGAATATACAATGACCGACTCATGAACAATTTAACGACTCTGCGTCATTTTCCATCTCCTTTTTTTCTTCATTTTTTTTCCACCTGACGTAATTGCAAGATAAAGTCTGACATTTATATAGTCATTTTTTGTATAAACAATTGTTTTCATCGCCCTTTTTTCAATCGATTGGAGCAATCAACAAAGGTTAACTTATTTTTAAATGTTGTAACAAACGTACCAGAAAATTGAACAAAAAAAGTATAATAGACGGCCTAAAATCGAAGACGGCTTCTTTCCGGTGTGAAATAAATTGGACTTTTTATTGTTTTATATTATGGCAGTTATTATCTCACACAAATTGATTTGAATGCACGGCTGATCGTTTGTTTCTTTCAGTCGGAAAAGCATAGTGAGAAGAGTGTCGAGATTGATGGATAGAAATCAACAAAAAACAATTAGTTGAATACATGAATCTCAAACGAGCCTATAGCAACAGTTCGGCGAGGCTTTTTTCTTTAATTTTATTCAGATCTCTAATAATAAAGTCTAGGAATGCGATTTTGCATACAACGGCCAATCGTTATTCAGATGAGTTGAAAATCGTTTTATTACAGCTGGTTATTTAGTTACAATCCTCGCCAGGCGAGAAGTGTCAGTTATTTTTAATAGATGAACTATATTCGAGTCACGAACTTATTAATATACTGTTTTTCTCTTTTCTTTTTTCGTTCATCCTTTGCAATATCGATTTGGGCAAAATTTTGTCTTTGAACTTTTTGGCATCCGATTCGAACGTTTGAAGTTCAAGTTTATTTTTACGACAGTTTATCAAAGTTTTGTGTTCGCCGCAAACGTGCGATTGCCAGTTCAAGTTTAATAGCAATTCATATGCGGTTTATTATTTTTACTTCACTTATTTTATCTTCAACACTTATGTAATTATATTTGATAGAAACAATTTATTTTTCGTCTAGTTTTGTATTTTATTACATTACTCGCGAAGGTTTTTTATGCTATAATAAAAGTTTCGATTTAAAATTGAGTTCAAAGTTTTAACATTAGAAGTATCACAAAAGTTGTAACCTTTGAACAATCAAGTGGACAAACTTTTTCTTTTCTCGTTTCTGTTCAATTTAAATATCTTATCAATAAATAAAATAAAATAAGTTTTTTTCTTCAACATTTTGTAACAAGTAAGATTACTCTGCTAGAATAAAAGTTCATAAAATGAACAACAAGTTTTGCAAAGTATTAAAATAAAACTTATGCAAATCGAACTCCTCACTGTTCTTTTTTTTTAGGTAATTTAAAAATAATCCAAAATCAGAATTAATATTTGAAACTGAAATTATCACAAATTGTTAAGCTACAACTGGTACTTAAACCTAAATCAAGATTAATTTTAAAAACATGATTTACTTTTGACATTGTTGAAGATAGGATTGTTATCAAAATTAGCGAAAGACGGTTGCGGCTGGATCGGCGTGGATATGATAGGACTGGCAATAGAGAACGGATCCGGGACTTTACTGAAGTCTGCGACAAAGTCCGGGACGAAGGCTGGCGTAGGTTCCGTTTTAGTTCTGCTCTGAATTGGGACGGAAGCAACTGGATTCGGTACCCGAGGGATGGCTTTCGTCTGAGTCGTGTTCGCGTTGCTCCTCGACGTCTGCTGCTTTGCTTTCGGCTGGTGATTAGAAACGGGCTCGTCCTCAGAGTTGTCGCTAATGTCGGCGCCAATCATCGGCTCCAGATAGTATCTTTTGAGCTCGTACTTCTGCATCATGTGGTCCTTCATGCCCTGCTCGTCGGTTGTGTCAAAGTCTATAGGATTTCTGTTGTTCAACAAGCCAAGCCATGTTTTGCGACAGTGGTCATTTCCGTGTTCCCTCAGGAAGTTGATCTCGTCTTGCGTGAATGTTGCCATGGAAATTGACTTCACTCTGTGCGGCGGAGTTAAACCACGTCTAAAAACATAAAACGTTCCTTCAAATTTAAAATAACTTGTTTTTACCCTCTTTATGTTTGTTTGTTTTATTTATTTATTTTTGGTTTTTTAACTATTCGTTTCTAACTTTTGTTTCTCCACTCTTCATTTTGACCTTCAAGAATGACATTATCTTTTTCCACTGCAAATAAAAAACAAAGTTAAAAAGTGAATTTAAAAAATGTACGAGGCAAAAAGCGATAAACCGTTTTTCGTTTGTGAATTTGCATGAAATATAATTTGCATCTTAAATTTCGAACATTCAACTTATTTAAGTGCAGTGGAAAAAGTAACGAACAATGGACGATAAATAAGCCGAAATACACTTAAAATCCAGGAGGGGGAGGGGGTTGAGATAGAATTGTTGAGTTGCGACAATCGAGTGGAGAACATTTACACATGAAAACGGAGTGAAAAATAAAAAGGTGCCATTTTGCACTTGAGAGCTCGGCTTTGTCACTTGCCGAGTTTCAGTGGGCGCGCAACGATGACAGAACGAATATTTGTCATGAACTATTACGGCTGCGATTAGTAGAGGCTCGCGATAAAAATGTTTCATTTTGCTGATAAACACAATCATTCATGAAGACGCCAATTTTTTTTTTTTTTTTTTTTTTTTGAGATCTGAGTGAGATCTCAAAAAAGAGATCTATGAGTTTTTGATAAGCCGCAATGTAATCATGATCGCGTGTGTGAATACAAAATCCAGGTCGAATGTAAATGAAAGAATTACAGAATTGGCAAAACAAAATTGGTTCGTTCTCTTAGTAGCGATGAGTTTCTGCATTTTTATTTTGTTTGTTTATTACAACGGCTAGAAACATATAAGAAAATTTTTCGTTTATAATTTATCTTGTATTGGAAAAAAGTAAACAAAAAATGAATAAATGAAATACCCGAAAAAAAAAAAACAAACAAACAAACACGTACAAATAACAAAACAACAACAAAAGTTTTCATGATGGAAATGAAACAATGATGAAAATATAAACAAAAACAATCGAAATTGAAAAAGGGCAAGTTTAAACAAGCTTAGTTACAATAAAGATAAACAAAATGAAATTAAAAAAGGCCTGAAAATAGAATAAATAAAAAAACGTAGGATTGAAGAAAAAGGTAAACAAAAGAATTTGACAACGTCTCTTTTGTTTGATACATTTCTATGGTGAACCCGTGCGAGCAATTAAAATTTAGTGCACAAAAAGTGTGTTAACGATACACTCGAGTTTGACACAAATCAAACAAACACGCAGGGTCGTGGAGTAATTGCGATAACGGGATTAGAGCGCGATTAAAGATTATATTTTGCGTAGTCCCTCGTGCGCGCGGGTTTCGTAAACGCGCGATAAACTTCTATTAATAATCGCGTCGCTATTTTCGAGCAACGCTCATTGTTCTGATGCGAATTCCTCGCTCGATTTTCTTCGTCTTTCCTCTCGCTAATTCGTCTGGATTAGCGAAGTGTACGTTTCAACTCGTTTCGAAGCATACAAGCGTATGTATATGTGCAATCGGGGATTTTTCGTTGCGACACACGGACTCTCCTAAAGGCGTTGCTACAGTGTGATTTCTCAATCGGGAGCAATCTTATCTTCCGCAATTGCGTACAATCTGAGGTTTTTCTGCAGCGCCTACGTCAAAACGATCCCTCCTAATTACACTTGTCACCTAAAAAATCAACAGCCACGTCTAATTGGTTTCTTTGTGCCAGAATCATCCGTCTCTTTTGTCGCCAGATTATAACCTTTCAACCTTGGTCAATGACTTTTTTGACAGTTCCATTTGAACGGTTTTGTTTACTTCCTCCCCCCCCCTCCCTCTCTTTCTCGAACACGAAGTTGTCAGTTTTATTCGCATAGTCATATATAAAGGAACTCAAAAATCTCTCTTGGAATTGTCCGTTCCAGGAAAGAAATTAAATTCAATTTAAAACCGAGAAATTCATCTGCATAGTCAACATTTTTTTTTCTTATCACATTCTTCTTTATGATTTACTCTTTTTTCGTTTACAATTCAGTTTATCAATATTAATAGAGGAATATTTCTGTAGACCTTTAAAATTAAACCTGAACTTACGCTTTTGATTGATTGTAATTCTTTAAAATTGGCCATTTTTTTCAGCGGCAGTTAAAAACGCGATGACTAGCGTCTTGTTAACCGCGAGCCTTCAACTTCATCAACAGGTCGTCACGAATCTCGGACATTTTTTTTATTTTCATTTATAGTATTTTTTTTTCTTTTTTTTGTTTTGTTTTTGTTTAACGCGAGCAAATCGAACGGCAATTGAGAATACCGAAAATCTAAAACGCTGACCCAGTTCGCGCTTGAACGGTGTTTCAAATCAGTCCCCCACCTTGGGATTATTTTTTTCGCTGCGCCCATCAGATTAACGCCTCGTTTCTTAAACTTCATTTCTCTTTGTCTGACCGTTCGTCAGACGAAAAGAAGCATGACTCAAATTTCAGCGATGCTTAATCGTCTCAACTGCTAACAAAGTTAACAAAGAAAAAAAGAAAAAAAAAGGTCGGCGCAATTTTAGCCTACCAGGCACAGAATTCTGCACCAAAGGCGAAATCAAAACAGATGATTTTTCATCAACAGGAAAACAAGTTTGAGTGAAAGTCAGCGGAGAGACGATTTGCCCGTTTTTGGTAAATAAGTTTTTGAAGTTTTCAAGTAAACGAAAAATTCTCAGAAGGAATATGAAATGAGAAAAAGTTGAGGTCGAGCGAAGCTTTTTTTTTCAGAAAAAAGGTCACTTTCTCTGACCGAAAATGTGGCGAAAATGTTGGTCTTGGAATGTAATTGTGTGAGGGAAACAAAGCCTGAAGTGAATCGCCAAATTGACCAAACGGCTCGCCATAACCTCCCATGGGTTAACCTCTCTTTCTCTTGACCTTCGGAGCGCAACGGATTTTTGTCGTTCAAATCAGCGGGCAGGTGTGGAAAGGCACGGTGGAACGGGGAAAGAGAAAATGCAAGCCTGTACTCACAGCATGCCCGAGCAGGAGGTGCACACGAAGGAGCCAATTGTCATGTTGACGTAAGTCGGGCCCCGCTGGCGACAGTCGAAACATTCCTTGTTGCCCGGCTGGGAGACGAGCTCGCGCAACGTCTTCAGGTTCTTCTCGTCTTGCTTTCTCTTGGCGGACGCCATCGTTCCCGACGACTAAGAAAAAGCGCGCGCACCAACACACGATGCTCCTCCAACCGCACTGCCGACTCAACTAAACTACTCGCGCGCGGCTCAACCTTTCCTTGCCTTCGGCCGTCCGCCTATTCTGTCACATACGTCATCAGTCGTGCGCGCGACTAAAACCAGCCGCTTTCCAAAGCCCTAACCTGTCAACCGAGACGGTGCTTTAATTTGAATTTTAACCAAATTTCCAACAGTTTGCAGTCTCCACACTGATTTCTATTATTTTTTTCTTCACAGATTAACACTATTACTCATGGATTTTGCGCGCGACTAATCAAATGGCAGGTGTGCGACAGCGACGGTTTTGGCCCGGCGGTTTTCGGACCACATCAGGCCTACCAACATCATAACACCTCCGGCAACAGGTTGACAGATGTGGTTAATTTTTGTTTTAGGTTTCACACTTGTTTTGAACAATGTTTAACAAATATTTGACTGTTTTTTTTTTATGTTTTTGAATATTGATGAACGTTCAAAATAGTTCTGGTAGATTTTTTTATTTGTCTTCAGGTTGAGTTTTGGTTGTTTGTTTATTGTGAGTTTTAAAGGTCAATATTCTGAATTTTGTACTTATTGTTATTTTTCGTTTGTTTATTCGGAGTTTTTATTTTTTTTTTGTTATTATTTAAAGGGCAGATTGAAGATTAGCAAAAATCTATATTAGATATAAAAAAAGTTGATATTTAAGCTGTTGAGTTGAAAATTTTTCTGTTCGTCATAATTGTTTCAGGAAAGGACAAAATGAGATTGAGTCATTTCGAAATTTGAAAAACTACCAACTTGTTTTAAGATAAGTCATGCAGAAAAAGTTAAGTAACGCGTGTTCAAATGAACACCTGCGTGATATACTTTAACATCTAGATCGAGTTATGCTCCATAGGGGTTCCGGAAGGGGCTTAAAAACTGACGGCAGTTGGGAATCAAGAAAATTCAAGAAATATTGTTTTGTTATCAATAGAATGTTGTCAACTGTTGTTATCAAAAAAGCAATTTGAATCAATTTAAAAAAAAAGATTACAAATTTTATAATTGAGGAAATGAAAATTACACAACTGATAAAATAAATTTGAACGAACGTTTCAGTGTCATCAGATAATTAATTGCTTTCTGCTTAAAGTGAAAATACGTTGAAACGGAAATGCTGCGTAGATGTAATCTCGCCTTAACCGGAACCAGTGAAAAAAAGTTGGATTTCGTATCTGAAATTCAGTTACGCAATCGCAAACTCTTGGTTTAAAAAATTTTTTTTACAATCATTGTTTCAAACAAATTGTTCAAATTTGTCTAAATTGTAAGAATAGAAATTGTATTTCATTGACAAAATAAATGTTTGTCGAGTTTCATTAAAAATACACGTTAAACGACAAGCTACTTAAAAAACAATTTTCAAAAATGAAAACCATTTCAAGGTAGATAACACACATTTTCAGATAGAAGACAAACTAATTACACCTATTACAATTTAAGTCTATTTATTTAACATATTTAAATTTTAATTCCTGTTGCACAAAACGTCATCTTTTTAATCTGAATTTGATTAAAAATACTTTTTTCAATCAGTGTTACCTGTAGAACTGTTCATTTTTTTGTAACCCATTTTTGTACCAATTGATGAAAGGTTGTACAATGTTGCATAAAAATAATGAATTTATTGATGTTGATATAAATGAAAATTAAAATACAAAAATATATTTGTATTAGACCATGTTTGTATTTAGATGTTAACGTGAATTGTCAAGATAGCGTAATGTGAATTTAAATTGAACATTCAAATTTAAAAAATTATTTATGAAGAAATTGTTTAAATCAATTTAATTTTAAAAGTAAAAACTTTCTTATACTATGACGTCTTTTTATATTCACATCTTATACTAAACTTATAAACTACACTGTATTTCTTCGCCCATACATAATTTAAATTAAAAATGCAGCTTTTAATTGGTTGTCAGTGAGGTGCTACCGAACGCTTTTTCTAATTGACTGTGAAAATATGGTTCACAACAATCGAGGACAAACATGAGTAGTCCACTGTTTACGTTTCAATCGCAGCAGTCAAGCTGTAACGGTTCCAAATATATAAATTATCCCGTAGTGTGTGGAAGTGGAAATTTTCGTTTGTTCGTTGCACTGGTCATTTTTCAAGAAAATTTGTCCAATTGTTAAACAAATAATAACGAAACAGCTTCAACATGGATGAAGACGGTAAGCACATATATCTCATTTATTATATCTATTTCACATTCATCTGAAAGAATAAACTACCAATCTACTTTTTGATATCTGAATAATTAAAAATCATGCTTTTAAAACTTGTTCACTTTAGATTCGAAATTGTATTTGGACTTCAAAAAATAAATTCTAAATACAAAATTATAACTAAAAAATTTGATGCTTTAGAATAAATTTATATACATTACACAAATAAATGTACATTTTTTGTTTTTCATGTACATTTGTTTTTCAGATGTCTGCATGGGTTGTGAGAACAAGAATTTTGGCTAAACATGAGTTCCAAATCAGTTAAAACTGAGTGGCTTAAATGCAAGGTTAAACTTATTTATGGATCGGTTGGTGAGTGAAAATGTCTAATTTTCAATTTTTTAACTTGAAAATAAAAATACATGCCTAACAATTTTAAATTAATGTTTTCAACATAAAAGATTATGCTAACATTGTTCACTTTTTTTTATTTTTCTTTACAAAATAGAAACTAACCAGAGAGCGCTTCAAAAAGAAATGATGGCTGAAAAAATGTCAGATGTAAATACAGCCTCTAATTCAGAAGACGAAAAAGAAAAAAGCAGGAAGCGAAGGAAAGTAACATTATACGAATCGGAGTCAGATCATCATGATCTGACCATCGATATTGATGAAACCATCGATGCGGCTAAAAATCTCAAACCGAAAACTAGCCAAATGAGACAAAATGTTAAACACACGTATTCAAATTATCGAACAAAAAAAGCACACATTCCAGAGTTTCGCGTTCACCAGTAGACGACTTAAATAAATATGACAATGATAGAATCGAAAGAGACAACAATGAAAAAGACCAACGTCCAAATTCACAAGATATTGATAAAGTTAATGGTATATAGTATTGAAATATATTTTTAACTTTTAATTTATACATTTTTTTTGACATATTAATAATACTATACAATTTGTTTTCTCAATTTCAGAGGACAACATTCAAAACTTTCATTATAAAAACACTCACAGAGATAAATAATCGTATAGAAAGAGTTGAATCCCAATCCAAACTACGTCTTAATGCTGATCATGTCGAAGAAGAAGTGGACGACACACAAAATGATCTTTTGGCATCTGACGATTTCCCTATGAAAAGTGTTGCCGAAGTGAACCGCTTGAATCGAAAGTTAGAGACAGACAACGCCTACAAGCAAAAACTTGTACGTTTTTTTGATAGATTTGTACATTTTATCAACTGTTATCATTTCATTAGTTAACAGATGTTACATTGTTCAATATTTTTTTATAGAGTATATTTTAAAATAAAATTTTACCTGTTTCATTTTACAGAAAACTGCAATGTTATTCAAAGCTCGAAGGATGCTGGTCAAAACAGTTACCAATATCATGAGTGCATTAATGACGGACGAAACTGCAATCAAGTTTACTTGGATTGGAAAAAATACAAGCAAAGAAACATTCGCGCCTTCGGAATTGTGGAATGTTTTGTATGGTAACTAAATCAACAATCAATAATTTAAAACTTCCGCCTTTCATTTGAAGAAAATATTACTTGTATATGATTTATGTTTTTTTAGAAGCTGTTCAAACAAAATTCAAAGATGCATCAGAAGATGATGTTAGCACACGTTTGAAACAATGGTTGACACGTAGTTCGCAACGAATAAGGATTAAGAATTGGAACGAAAGAAACGTGAGAAACGGTTACATATAAATAATCCTTATAGACAATTTAATATTCATAGATTACATCCACAATGTTTGTACTGATGAGAATCTCATCAAGAAATATAATTTCATAATCAAAAAATGTTTTATTTTGTTTCTAAGAGATTATAAAATATTATAGGAATTTTTTTCATATTTACTAACACTTAACTACAACATTTTATAAAATTAAAAAAAATTCTAAAATATGACAAAATATTCTAGAAATATTTGAAATTTATGCAAACAATGAATATTAATATTCTCCGACATTCAAATTATGTTCTCATAATACGATGTCTATTTTTCAATAATCATTTTAATATTCTTTCAAGCGGACATATAGTATTCGAGTTATTGTACTTAGATATTTTTTAATTGTTATTTTAATATTTTTTTATTTTAAATTTAATATTTATAGCTCATGTCTACAATATTCTGTGCTCGTGTGGTAGCTCGGCTGTTCGTACTATGGCTGAGGTTTGGAATCCAATTGTTTGATTTGTTTTAAAATTGAATAAATAGTTCCCGGAGCGACACCCAGATTTAACATGTTGATTAAAACTCTGCAAAAGTTTAAAAACAACAAGTTTAAAATCATTTCAACAATTAACACTATATTGATTTTGTAAAATATTTTCTCACCGGAATACTTCTGCTGAAGCTTCAACTCCCGCTAGTTTAGCCAACTTGATCAAATCCGCTTGATTGTCCATTTTTATAACATTAGAATCAGTTCCTATGTGGCAATTAAGAGTCAACAAATCAACACAACTTGAAGCACCTAAAGTCGTCTGCTTAACCTAAAAAAAGAATCAAATACATATTTTTAATTTGCGGATACTTGTCGGGGGTTCAATGAAATTGGGGTTCCAGTGAAACCCTCCAATTCTCCGGTGAACGGATTTCATGGAAATTCTTCGGTTCACTGGTGAACGGAGAACCGGTTTTGAATACACGTTATATAAACGCTTTATTGTTCGTTTGTGATTCAAAACAAATGACAACAGTCAACTATAAATAAAAGTATAAATGTGCAATCTAATTTTGTGAAACTATAATTTTTTTATGTCAATTAAAATAAAGTCCGACACACTTACATGACATAAGCGCGAAAATGGCCCTTCTTCTCAAAATTCTTTCACCAGGAAGAAACCAGGAATCAAAACACGAATAAAAATGTATACGTTAAATGAAGATGTTACTTCAGTATTGGTAACAATATTTTCACCGCCGAATTTGAATAGCCTAGATTAATCATGAAAATACGAGTTGATATAAAAAAGATGAATTCAGCATTAAAACCTCATAACAAAAAAGTATTTTTAAGTAGCTTATTTTGAATCTATGATGCCGGAGAAGCCTGCTGAATCGAAAGATTCTTTTAGACGTTAGCTAAGGAGAATAAAAAAGTTTTCAACTTAAAATTGAAAAAATTATTTAAAAAACTAACACGAAAACTTACATAATGAAAAATAATTTTACATCTTTAACAAGTTTAATAATGATGATTAATGACGAAAGAAAAAAAAACATTTCAAGGCAGAAAATAAACCCAGAAAAAGATAAACTAATCACAGTCATTAAAAATTAGTAGGTTTATTAATATTTGTACAATTGAAAAGAGATGAAATACAAATTAAAGTTGTGCTGATCGTCAAGAGTAGCAAAGTAAAGAAACATTTTAGATGGACATGGAGAAATCGGTGATTAAAAATGCTGAGCCGAAAATGAATCAGAGTTTAATACTAAGCCCATTTCGAAAAAGAAGACCAGTAGGGTCTTTGTAGAGTCATTTTCTTCGCTCAACAAAAAAAAAAAAAAAAAAAAAAAAAAACAATTCCCAATAGTCGCACAAATGTATAAATAAAATTGATCTTTCAAAAGTGAATTACTTTGTGGTACAAACAAACTCATTTATCGTACATCTAATCGATCAATAACTTATTACAAAACGCGTATAAAATTTGAACACGACCTTCGAATAGATCAGACGTACAAAATTATTCAACATCAACAATAACTCTAATTTCGCGATTGATTTTCTCAACAGCTTCAACAACAGTTCGGTCAACGGGATTACATCGCAGATCGATTTCTTCAAGTTGGTGTCTACTGACAAAGGAAACAACTTCTTGCACGTCGCTGATTTTATTGTTCTGCAGGGACAATGTTTTCAGTTTCTTTAATGTCGGCAGACTAATCAAACTATCAATCCCGTTGCCTGACAGATTCAGCTTGGTGCAGTTCTGCAGCGCGTACAGCAGATGCAACGATCGATTCAAACAATTATCGCCTAAGTTCACTTCCTCATAGGCGCTCAGATATTGTTCGAAGTAAATTGCAGTCAGGTCTAATCCGGATAGATTGACACTGAGCTGATCGGCTGGCTCGCTCTTACGAATTAAATTGTATTCCAGGACGTATTTGCTGCCTGCAAAGTAGAAACCAATTATAAAAGTAGAAATCAATCTTGCCGGATTAAGGTGGGACATTTCGCAAAATAGTCAGACTATTTAAATTTGTAATTTACTCTGGGAAACATGACATGGATGAGATGACGCATATATTATGCTTATTTATCAACTCTATAGAATATCAATCTATCAATATATGTAGAATGAATGTGACATTTATGCTCGCTTATTTATCATGTATATACATATCGAATATATATTTGTATGAACTTAAATCACTGCATATATGTCTTTATTGTTTAGAATCCTAAAAATACATTCCCTTCCACTTGTCCCACCTCAATAATATCAGAAACTTACGTAAATCTTTATAATAATTTTCCCTCAAAGCATCCTTTTCTTGAAGAATATTTAGAGTGTCGATGATCTTCAAATAGAATTGAACAAAATCAATGTTCTTCATAAGATAAATGCCCGTTAGCAACGCCCATTTGTTATCAGGCTCCATTTCTGCGAGCGTCTTGTAATCTTCTAATTGCTCTATCAGATGCGATTTGTTGTAACAGTCTGTACTAATAAGTGTTTCCATGTTCACCCAGGTATCTTTGGAGTTGACCTTCGTCAAAGGAAAATCTCGTCCGTCAAATTTCACAACGACAAATTTGGAATCTGGTAAAGTTGCCAGCGGCTCAGGAAACTTGGTTGAATACAATTTGGAAAACCTCTTGCTGCTGATAGATGTCCAAGTGCATTTAACGGGGTTGTCGTCGATGAGTAACGACACTTTTGTCACGTCCATTTCTAGCTCTTTGTGAAAAGAAATGGTGGCTTCATTTTTGTCCAGGCGAATTTTACAAACTGTGGCAGTGGATGATATTCGAGGTTCCAAGAGCCACCGTTGGTAGAACCAGGCACTTGAGTCGTTTGGATCCGTAAAGGTCGCGCTTTTCACGAGATCCAATTCTGGAAATCAAAATGCGTTTTAGAACTAGATATAAAATTAAAGAAATTTTGCCTCTTTTGCTGTTTTATTATTTTTTTTTTTTTTTTTTCAAATGAAAAATTAAACGTTACCTTCTTTGTATTTGTCCTCTCTGATTGGCAAACTGTTCTTATCATTAGGAAACAGATTGGACAAAACTTTACTCCTGTAATGCCAAGAGGAATAATTGGAAAAGTTCGCATAAATTTTGAACGTGGAGAATTCAAATTCTTCCTCGTCGGAAACCTTTGCTTTGCTGACTAGGAAGTTTCGGTAATCCCAGCAGTGAACTGCAATAAAAAAAATCATTAAAATGAATCGTAACAAACATAAAAGTTAAAAACAATAATATATTATGAGATTGAAATTATTGTAAATCTTGTATAAGAATTTTATAATTTTCATACAATTTCTTTCATCGAGGTTTAAGTACTTGGCACAAAGGTCCAATTCCTTTTTCCAGTTGTGTTCTGGTAAATGTTCTATGACCCAACAGCGATGGTCCCAAGTACTATAAGATTTGGGATTTTCCACCAAACACTGCTCGGTTAAAGATAATTCACTTTTCAGCTGCTCTACGTATTCTTCTGATTTGCTAAAAATAATAATAGTTACCTCATTGATACATCAAACTGCTTTGTTGTTTTTTTTAATTTATATATAAAGTGACTCACGAATCCATAGTCTCGAATACTTCTCGCCTCATATTCCACAACGTCGTCATATCTGGGATTTTCAACAAAATTTTGCTGATGTGATTCAAATACTCTTGATCCCATTTCTTGTCTTTTCTCTGAAAAAATGTTTGCCAAATTATAAGAATTTAATATTTATAAAATTACTTTTGATATTTATCTAAATTAATGGTGAAATTTTAATTGAAAAAACACACACATGTATATATTACGAAAAATTATCTTCTGATCAGAAACAAACCTTTTGAATCAACGAACTCATAACAGCCCTGTACTCTTTGACTTTTCTGGCTCTTTCAGCATTTTGGATCGCCTCTCGTTCCGCAGTTGTACGAACTTTGACCCTGCCGTGCTGCAATGAAAAAAAAACTATGTAAAATCAATACTTTTCATGTTAACAAAAAAAAAAAAAAAAAAAAAAAAAAAAAAAAAAAAAAAAAAAAAAAAAAAAAAAAAAAAAAAAAAAAAAAAAAAAAAAAAAAAATAAAAAATCTTAAAATAAAAAAAAAAAAAAATAAAAAAGTGCGATAGGTAAAACCGGAATAATTGATAATTATAAAGTGGTTATGGTTCCTGAGACTAAAATGACATTAACATTTTAAGGTTACTTTTATGACACATACTTTTGGCCATTGACGTTTCGGAGCAGAATAGTTGTTGGACTTGATGTATTTGGTTTGGGAGCCGTACAGTGCTGCCACTTATGTGGTAAAAATTACCCAATCGATAACAAATATTGAAAAAACATTAAAAAATTCCAAATATCAGAAAAAATGAAAAACAAAATAAACAATAATAATGATTAATAAATATCAGATTTTTAAAAAGAACAAAACTCAAAAGGAACTTTTGATTTTTGTATTATTTATTTATTAATGTGAACTTGCATATTTGAATATGTATTTTATTTCTTAATTCTGTAGTTGATCCGCAGTTATTAATTAGAATCTTCCGTGCATCTTCCAAGAAATTACAATATTTAATTACAAATTATAATTTATCTTCCAAATGTCACTTTCTCTTTTTTCAACAATCTTCTGCTACTAAAGCAATAATAAAAAAAAACTGAAATTAAATTAAAAATTATTATAATAAATGAATCTGATCAATTTGTCAAACGATATTGACCATAAAGAAGATTCTTGTTTAATAAAAAAAAACTTTAATTGCTTACTTCTTTTTGATGTATTTATTATCGTTATTTTAGCAATATATTTTTGTGTTGTATCTACGGTTAAGAAAAAATTCAAAGTAAAAACGATTATTTGATATTTTTTCTCTTCAACTGTATAGGAAAAGGCAGGAAATCGCGTCAAGCCGCAGAGTTCTATTTGCGTATACTCGGATTTAATTCATTTGACATTTAATGGTGACATTAAAAATTATTCACTTCCACAGCCTCTTTATATTTTACTTTGACTTTTATTGTTTCTGCGAACAGAAAAAAATGATACTTTTTTGAACAATTATCTTGTGCCATTTCTTTTTCATGCGCAGTGACGACGAGGAAGCTATTACTTGTGTAATATTACAATTATTAAATTCTCAATTATTTTTATTAAAAAAAAAGTTTCTTTCATTTTTGTGGTCTTAGGACATAATAAAAACACTTAAAAATGCGAAACGCGTAAAAATATTTCCTGACGAAAGACGCAATTATTTTAATATAAAAAACTGTTTTAAACATTAGTGCAATTAAAAAATTAAATCAAAAATTTTGAAATAGAGCATTTTTAATGATAAAAAATTGTTTAGTCTAATTAAAAAGAAACAATTAGACAAATGTATAAGTAAACATCTCTCATATATATGACTATGATGGACTGTTCCAACGCATTATTACATGGTACATTATTTTGCAGCACATAATTACACAAAATATAATTATAATAACTGTTGCTTTTAATTTCAATAAACATCTTAATCCTAATAATTTTTACTCATTAATAGTTTTAATTTCTTTTAACACCTTGCTAATTGCAACAGTTATATTATTCTTATACCTATATATTCTCATTAAAATTTTATCTTTATAAAAATATCTAATTGAAATTCAAAAAGTAGACCAAATTATTTTAATTTCATTTAAAAATTCATAACATAATAAAAAAAATGAAGACAAAAAAGAAAACAAATATAAATAAATAATAAAAAACTAAAGGAACAATTAATTTAGTATTATTAAATCGGCTAGAATTTTTGCTTAACTACCATTTTTTGCAATTTTTTTTTTTTTTTTTTTTTTTTTTTTTTTTTTTTTTTTTTTTTTTTTTTTTTTTTTTTTTTATTTTTTTTTTTTTTTTTTTTTTTTTTTTTTTATGTTTGCAGGTGCAAGTCGATGCCAGGTGGGGTAACTCATAGCAATCGCGAATCCACCTGAAGATGATGGCCCACTGGTGGGAGAAATTTAGGTTACTCGTAGCATCAGGGAATGTAGGCCGAGTATATACCGGCTCATCACGATCGGTCGGCAGTTCATTCCATCTTGGTAGTTCTTGTTTGTAAGACCCAGCAACGGCACCCTTTCGTCCCAAGAGGCTACAGTACTTGGTTTTCTCGCAGCACCCTGGTATGTCCAATCTTAACATTTTATTAACTAACAATCACGAATTTGAACAATAAATTGATACTGAAGATAATTTTTTTTTTGCAAAATGCAATATGAATTTTAATGCGAATTTTGCAAACGTGTAAATTAATGATGACTTAATGTTAATTGAATAATTGATTTAAAAAAAGAATTGTTTCAAAAATGTAGGCTTATGAAATCAGTTGCAAATTAATTCTGTACTAGCAAAACTGTGTGATTATCATAAAATAAAGATTAACCTTTCGTAATGTTGAATGTATTTGAGAATCTGAATCATGCGCGAATTGATAAGTGTGCATTCTCATAAATTTTCATCCCTGAAAATCATCGGGATCTTATCGGGGTGACGAACAATCGCTAATGAGTTGATAATATCAGCAGCCGAGTACCCCATGATTTATGGCTCTGACCTTTCGAAAATTGCAATTTGATAATAATGCATTGCAAGGAGAGCTAATTGGGATGACGAAACTGGCGTTAAATTCACCGATTCCCATCAGACCGTGCGCGCGAATTTGCACACATTTTTTCACGACGCGAACGATTTTTTTTTTTCATTGTACATTTTTCGTGGCTCCCAGAGAATTCAGGACAAAGTTGTTATCGCAGTGAAATCTATATCACGTGTGATTAAACTTATTATGAAAAAACAAAAAAAATAATAAAAATAACAAAATCCTCGCGTGATAGATTTGGCTCTATTTTATTTTCTTTGCAGTCCCACCTTGGAAGAAATTAAATTTCGCGTTTAACTTTTGATCTTTGATCTGCATCATCGTATAAACTGCATTCGAAATAAAAATTTAAGGAAATTATTAAAAATAAAACAAAAAAAAATGTTTAAATTTAAAAAAAGATTGTAGATAACGAACAAAAGACTTTGAAATTGAACTTTACATTTTGGTCCAGGTCAAATTCTCTCCATCGAGTGTTTACAAATCGTACCGGCATCTGAGATAACTTAAAAGCATCTGTTATATAACACGATCTTCGACACGATCGCAACTATTTTCCCATGGCGGTTTCACGTCGACACATGTTAACAGCAACTCTCGACTTGGAAATCCGAGAAATCTTGAACTTCTTCTTTTTTTTCAAGCAGTTGATTATAGCATCGCAATCGGAACCAATTAATCGGTCGGACGGGGAATAGCGATTTGATGACGGATGTTTACAGTTGGCTCCTGGGAGTGAGAAAAAGAAAAAAAACTGGAACGTTTATATGGACAAGGGTCTGTCTAGGTTGCATCAAAATTGTACTGTTTCAGGTCGCATCTCCGCGAAACAGCGTAAAGCCGGCCACGTAACGGTTACCTCGCTTGTGTTACCTACGTTAAGTTTCCCATTCTCAAATGGTATTGTCAATAAGTGTTCGCGCATCGCATAAAAAGTGTAGCATTTTCGAGATCCGGCTGAGGCAGATCACAAATTCTCTCTTATTATTTAACTTCAAACGCCAAATACCAAAATCGTTGTTTGACTCTCCGGTCCGTCAGGCAGCGCTGTTTTAATTTTTTTCTTTTCTGATTATTTTCCTTTGAAAAGAAAAGAAAAATGTTTGGATCGGATATTCGCAAGTTTATTCATTCAGTGTGAAACTATAATTTAGAGAAAATGTTGGCAGAAGTAGAAATGTAAACACAGCGTTCGAGTTTGTATTTACCGGAGTTGTAACGTGTAATATAATTCAATTGATTGGATTTGAAAGTATTTTATACACCATGAGATGACAAGTGAAAATTGTGCACTTTTTTGTGCTCTAATAAAAGAAACGACCTAGACACCGTTTGTAAATACATGTTTTCGATTCGGAATTCAAGTTCAATTATTTCAAGGTCTGATGCTCTCACAAGTCTCATTATTACACGGTAGATGGAGAAATACAGCTAAAATTATTGATTGAAAGAAAACAGGAAAAAAAATGAACCAAAATAATAATGAGGAAGAAGAAGAAAAAAAGGAGCGAACGAATGCAGGAATCAAACTGCAAAGTGCAGTTCATTCAGCGAAACGATGTTTTTGCGAGCCAGGAGAGGAGATTCTACTGCATTCCATTTCTTATTGCAATCGACGGGACGAAGTTCGCCAAATTCGAGCTCACGTCGGGTGTCGACTGTTTACGCAAAGAGAGAAAAGCAGCGCGGTATTATTCGCATTGTAACGGTATAGATTTTTAAAGCCCGTATTTTTCGCTTGCCCAAGGCGATGCACGTGTCTCCGTTCAAGACTCACATAACGATGAGGATCCGATGCCGAATACAGAATTCCGGCTTGGCTTTCCATCGGCCCGCTCTTTTTAATGTCACGCCGGAATTTGCAAACTCTTTTTTTGTTTTCCTTCCTCAAGTCCTATGTCAATTGAAACTAATCGGAACTCAATCTAAAATTGTTTTAAATTTCAATTAAAACCATTGTATCTAACAAAATGTTGCGCAATATTAATCAGACAAGTTTTGATTCAATTAGTAATAGACTTTGGAACAACTGTAAACAAATCTTATCAAAGACATAAATGAGAAATGATTGTTCAAAATGGAAATTAAGCAAATTGATATTAAAGAAAATGTCAAAATTGTTTTTTTTTTGTTTTTGAAGAAAAATTGAGGGAAGAAGAATAGCCGATAAAAAACGGGAATTCTTGAGAATTGAAGCTCGGTTTTGTGAATGAAAACTGTTTCTCATAGGTTGATCCTTATTTAATCTAATTGAGGCGTAATTTTAACGGTATCGGTTTTTGATATCGCTCGATTGAGGAGCTCGCAATGAAGCGCCGTTTCTCCCGTTGCACGTCGAACTTCTATCACCTTTCTCTTCGGTGCCAGCAACCAGTTTGGCTCGCGAATGTGCACGTCCGCGTCTTGTGAGTACACTATGTGGCTCGAGACAGGACCCAGTGACCCGTTGCCATCGCCGACAAGGCGTTCCGGCATTTCTGATCGCACTCCTGCGGACACAAAAACTGACGAGCTTCCGAAAAGGTTGCACCGGTTCACAAATGACACTCCGCTCTGTCCTGTTCTAATCGCCATCTGAAAAATCGTTATGAAATCAATTAAAATTTGAAACGAAATTGATCAAAGAGAATATTTTTAAATGCAATTAGTTTTTAAATGTTCTTAGTTCTTTGAAAAAATAAATATAGATTTAACTAAAAACTGTGATGGAAATAAAAATGTTTTGAAGAAAATGATTAAAAAAGAAATTGTTTGCCAATTGTTTAATGATGATTGATCAATATTTTACGAGCTTCTCTTGTTACTCCTTGCCCTTTCATCATAAACTCGCACGCTTTTTTCTATTTTTTTTATTATTTTTAATCTTTCATGATTACGAAAGGTAATCGCAGTATTTTCATAATCGTTCATCTACAATGTGTTAAGCAATTCATTTTGCATTCCCCGCGCACGAGAAACAAAAAAAAGAAGTTTTTAATTTTAATAATAAAGCAATTGTCGAATTTTTCCCACAATTCAGCGGGAACACTGGAATAGGAGAGTTTCTGCCTCAAAATATATCTGATTAAATAACAGTTTGATCATAACAAATTGCTTTCCGCTGTTTATGAACAAAAGATTCATTTTTCATTGTAAAACTCTCTTTTTTGCTGGTTAGCAAAAGGCAACTTTAATTAAAACTCTACTACGGGTTACAACATTTTAATTAAAAAGCAACAAATAAAATCGTTTAATATTACGAAATCAAAAATTGTTAATAATCTCGTGGTTGGAATATACAAATAATTAGAAAAATCAGAATTAAAAAAAAAAAAGTAATTGAATGTTAAATTAGAAAAGCGTTTTATCTTTCATTCTTTTTTCATAAATTATTTAAAACGGAACAAAATGAAAAAAAATTTACATGGAAAGATGATAATTAAGTGATTATTTTTATTATCTCCATGAGGAAACTGAATATAAATTGGAAGTGAGAAGAAGGTGGTTGAACTGATACAGTGTTCAATTTCCGTGTTTCGCGTGCAGTTAAATAATTTTACAATTGTCGCGCGCGCAAATCCGAATTGCGCAATCGATGACTTTCTATACAGGTGCTTCGAAAGCGCCGTCTCAGGAAATCGTCGCTGGAAAATTGCATCGTTGTATAATCGCTTTATTGAGACAATCTTCCCGCTTAATTTTGATTAACAATCTGATACTTTTTGCGGTCATTGTTTCTCAACCCCGACGAGGGATTTACAACTCATTTGTAGAGACTTGTAATAGCCGATAAAAAACATTGGGGACAAAATATATAATTGTGAGGACTTTTCAAGTCACACATTTCTATCTCGTTTCAAAACCTTCTCGAAACCAAACGAAACAAAAAATAGTTGGACAAAATAATAATGGATCAAAAATTGTTTGCACAAGGGAACTTCAGTAAAAGATTCAATTAAGGGGATGTCAAGGGGACAAAGATGTTCTTTTAAATGTTATTTTTCAGTGCACCTGTCATTTTTATTGATTTGAACATTTTTTTAATGAAAAAAAAAAACGTGGTTGAAAAAATGTGCATCGCTTTCTATCAGTGAGCTCTGAAAGACAGATCATTTGTTACGACAGACAATTAATTTCTGCTCGCTGGACCATAAAACATGACGTATTCAACTCGCGGGGGTACTTTTGAAGCGTCTCATCGACTAAGCACCATTCAATGAACCGAGAATAAATCAAGCCGACACAATTCGCGCATCAAGATGCGTGTCTGTCATAAAACTTGGTTACGTCACTGAAAACGAGCGACAAGATTTATATTTTGTAGTGGTCCGCACACACTATCATTTTTTTCATTTCAACTCTTCGATAATTGTCTTGAAATTTTCTCTGAGGCAAATCGGGATTCGAAAGTGTTCCTCAAGCTCTATGCAAATATTTGTTACCTGAAAATAGGAAAAGCAAATTAAACAAAATAATCTTAACAAACACAAAAGAGGAAAAACGAAATTGAGTAAGAAAATGATAAGATCAAAAATGTTCCTTAGCAGAAGCATTTTCGCGTGAATCCGGACACGTGAAAGCGTAACTAAGATCAAAATCGTGGCATAGCTAAAGTTTTGAAAAATGGCACCGGAAGACGTCATTCTTGTAAAGGTAATGAAATCCAATCACAAAGTCATCAGTAACTTCGACTCTTTGCTCATAAAAGATATTATTTTATGGTCCAAAACTTTGTAAGTTAATTTATATGAAACAAAAAGAAATTTTAAAATTGTGTGACAAAAATAATAGTTTTTTTCCGGAGCTTTGAGGTGAGAGAGGAAACAAGATTGGCACTCGATGTCAACTTCCAGGTGTTTCTGTCCAGATGCTTATTTTACAAGGTCATTAACTTTCCGGCGACGTTTTATGACACGGAAATTAAATTGTTGGTCTCGATTGCCGACTTTGCTATTTGTATAATTATTATCACGCTCTCCAGCAACTTATTTATGGCCAACCAATTGACAAGGTGAAAGCATCCCGTCAGATCAACCTGCGAAACAGTCAAAATGAATTATTTTTATTTTCTACAAAGAGAGATAATTTCAGATTTCTAATTTTTTGTTCAGTTGTAAATAAAACTTTCATGACGCGACTTAATCAGTAAATTTTTTATTCAATTATTTTAAAACTTGTCATTAAAATTAAATGTTTTTAAATTGAATGAAATTAAATGAATTTCAAAATTTTGAAATGAACAAAAAATTAAAAGATACAAACTTGAAAAGAATGCGAAAATAAAAACGGCATTTTTTGAAAATAAAGAAAAAGTCAAATTAAAAAAGTTCTGATTGTTCAGACAGATGTTGATTTTATGAGAACGATTGCAAAACTAAAGACCTGTCTATTTATTAACTCGTCAAAATCTCGTCGGCTGGTTATTTAATTGAACCAATCAAACTCAGTGGCTACCACGTTTCAAAACTGATTTCTCGTTTTTGCGCGTTTCTTCTGACATATGAGACTTATTACAAAACCTTATCGATCATTATTGAAAATTGTCGTCAGTAATAATCAACGTGCAATCATCCTTTAGAAAACCCAAGATTACGAAAAGAAATAATTTTTATTTCTTAAAATTTTTTCCATCATACTTTTTCATTTTCATAAATTCAAAAAGATTTAGGACTTCTGTAAGATTTTTGGAGAAAAGTTTTTGCAGGATGATTTTTCACTTTATTATCAAACTCACAAACTTATATTTGTATTTGATTAAAATTTTTTAATTGTTTTTATTTTGAAATTCACGAGACAAATCGGATTAAAGAATCTTTAGATGACATTTTGTACTTCTTTGATATAATGTACTTTTTCATGGCAGAAGATATTAGTCTTGGTCGTGGAGAAAGCCCCGGGTTCGGACTTTTGCAAACCGCTTGAATGAAGGGCGACAAATGATGATCCGGACGCCACAGCAGCGAGTTTCATGTCGGAAAAAATTCGCTTAAAAAGTTACAAGAGAAAGTTTATACACTAAATAACATAGTCGAAAAACAATCTGTTGCGGTTGACTGCTTCATTAGCTTGGGCGCCTGAAAAATAAATATTTTAATTTAAAATTCACATTACATATTTTCATCAACTTAAAAATAAAGAAATGGGTGAAACGCGTTTGAATAAATTTTACGTCTAATGGACATGGTTCTAATTTAGTTTCTAAGCTCGCGATATCATCCCGGTTGACACAAGCGGTATTCAGTCCGCGCGTATAATCACTGCGCTAAAAAGCCATTTGACGTTTAATGAAAGCTGGCCCAGTTGTTAAACGCTCCCCATGCATTTCGAATGTACACCGTGTCCTCGGGCGACAATCAGATATCCTGAAAAAGTATGCAAATCAATATTGCAACAGACAAATCAAATTTTTCAATTGAATACAAGCTCAGAAAAGATAATACAAAAAGATAAAGAATATGAAACAAAATGAAGAAAAAAAAAAAACCAGAAAAAAATAGAAAGAAGATAAATAGAAAAAAATTAAACTTCCACTTGTACATCTTGTATAATCTCTTCTGAGACGATAATTTGTTCAAACCCTTGACAGTATTTTTGCGCAACCTCGAGTTGCGTTACTGATGAGTCCTCTCAATGGTTCGTCCGCTCCTCTTGGCGTGGAAAATGATTTTATTGGATTATAGTGATCGGCTCAAGGATCCTCGGCTCGGCGCAATGCACAATTTCAAAATCAATGACAATGCGACAATTTCTGTAGAAGGTCTCTGCCTGGACACCCGCGCAACGAGGTGTCCTTGAATAGGCGAAAAGTGAGAGTGGACGATACAAAACCGAGCGATTGCCGGTGCTTTCATTACCGTAATTAAAAAGCTAAGATTTTTTTTCTTTGTTTTACGTTCCGCTCATGTAGGACAGCATGGCACGTTTGAAGGTACAGTTTGTAAACTCATGAAAATGCTAGACAGAACGTAAAATCACAGACTTGAATACAAATCACTTACAACGGACAGACTAGAAGTTTGTAATTAAATCATAATTTTGTTACTTGACATCAAAAGTAGAAGATAATTGAAACAAATAAAAATGAAATCAGAAAAAGAAATTTTCAAAAACTTATTCACGTGTAAGATTGCATCAAACGAAGAAATGTCTTTGATTTCAGGTGGAAGAGCATGAGGGCTATTTATCTTCTAGTTTTTGGCTTCGTTGCCGTATCAGCACAACGTCGTCTCGCATTACCTAATCCAGCAAGTTGTGCGGGTCGTAAGTACACTTTTTACAAGAGATAGAGTTTGTCTGAAGCAATTGCGTAACGTGCGCACCGGACAGTATTATCAGTTTTATAATTGAGTGACAATCGCGATCGCACATCCGTGCAAATGATCACCTTTTCGATCAATCGAGCACAATCTTGCAAGACATTTATGGGTATTAATATAAAAAATTGTGCTTCGGTTGTAATGACCAATCGCAAAGTATAATTGGGTCAAGTGTTGTATAAAACATGACTATTCTCTGATTATCTTCGACGTTGACAATATCAAATTAAAATACAATAAGCGGTCGATGCCAAGATCTATCAAACTCGCTGTTGTATAATTTTAAATTTTATATATTACTTTGAACAGTTTACAAATACACTATACAAAATCTGATTGTATACTATCTGAAAGGTGACTTTATATTTTCAATGTAAATTTACAACTATATAATGTAATTTTACACGAAACAGGTAAAATTACATGAAATATAGAGTAGTTTTACATACAAATTATATAAGATATAGTATAGTTTCACATAAAAATGTAAAATTACCTTAAATATATTGTAATTTTACTTGATACAACCTAGAAAAGTATAAATTCATAGTTTACAGTTTGAACTTTACAATTTTCGAGGACTCTCATGTGAAGCTGCTAAAACTCGTTATATTTATCTAAAGAAATTGTTTAATATTTAGTATATATAACATAAAATGTATTACCAAGTAATTTTTGTTTTGTAATTTGGGCAGTTAGAAAAATATCAGAAAAATCGATTGAGTGTATCTGTATACTGGGAACATTTTGAAAATATAAAAGTCAAAGACAAATTCTAAAAAATAGTTGTTTTGCAATTTTTAAGTCTACTAAACTTTAAGTCTCTTTTAAGACACTTAAGTTTACAAGTTTACAGTTTACAATTAATGTTAGAAATAATATTTTCCAGTTGTTTGATTTTGTTATTAAATTGTTTCAGGTGTTCGCCATGCTTCCTACAGAGACGCCCGTGGAGTAGCGCATTCGTACTTCTTCAGTTGGGAGCATCCGCCAACGAGAAACCTCGAGGTAGACTGGCTGGACGCGCGCAACATCTGTCGCAGACATTGCATGGACGCGGTATCCCTAGAAACGCCGCAAGAAAATGAGTTCATCAAGCAAAGACTTGCTCGAGGTAATGTTGCTATCATCAATCGTTGCCACTTTCCTAGGACGCTGGTAATTGAACACCCGATGACAACCCACTTTCACTTTTGACCGCGTCGATGCCCCCGAAAAAAAAAAGAAACAAACCGATGTTCGCACGCGCGAAATGTCACATTTTTTATGAGCCTTCACCCTTTGATCCTGAAAGGAATTTTGCGCCACAACCAACGTGGAAAGTGTCGATTCAACAAACGCAAATTACCGGAGTTTGACTGGCCGGAAATGGTGAAATCCTTTTGTCTATTCGATGGCTGTAAAAAGTCCTCCGACTCAATTGCTTTGCTAATAGCGCGTTCCCCTTTTTATATCGTTGCCATTCTCGGTGTTCAGATCCTACCGACGAGGATGAAATAATTCATTTGCGACACGAAATTGACATTTAATATTTACTTTTAACTTGACTTAGATTTTTTTTCCTTTTGGAGAAAATTAAATAGTTTTGACATTTTATAATGTGAAACGAAACTTCGATTTAATTTTCAAATTAATATTTTGATTTCATTTCAACTTAATTTGGACGCTTTTTTAGAAACAGATTTTATGTATATTCTACAAAAACCAACTTTGGATCAATATTTTTTAATTTAGTGTAACTTTTGAGATGTGAAAATTTGTTTATCGCTTTGTGACTCATGTAATATAAACTTGACAGGAAACGTGAAATATATCTGGACATCCGGCCGCAAATGTAACTTCAACGGCTGTGACAGGCCCGATCTCCAGCCGCAAAACGTC
Organism: Trissolcus brochymenae; assembly: GCA_030523145.1. Classification (NCBI taxonomy): domain Eukaryota; kingdom Metazoa; phylum Arthropoda; class Insecta; order Hymenoptera; family Scelionidae; genus Trissolcus; species Trissolcus brochymenae. Next base: position 193,432 of record JAQQRF010000562.1, read on the forward strand.
AACGGATGGTTTTGGTCAGGATCTGGAGCTAAAATCGGACCAACATCGCAGAGAAACACAGGCGATTGGAGCCACACCGGAGGCTACGGACAGCCACAACCAGACAACCGCGAAGCCGCTCAGGTATGTAATCCTGCAAAATCGTAAACCTTGAATTAGCATACGTTACAAAAGTAATACGGACGTTTTTATTCGCCCGTCGTTCCACTTTTTTTTCGCTTGCCTTCAAGCATTACAAAACAATGAAATTTGAACACTGTTTACGACTAACATTTCGGACCAGAAAAAAGTGGTTCATTATGTAAGAAGTGCATTTTAAAAGAAGAATTTATAAATACCAAATAAAATACCAATTATAGGATAAAAGCATAGATTTCTATAATAAGTTTTGTATAATAAGTATGTAAACCATAAGTATTATGGTTTATAAGATTGTTGTTTTTTTAATTTTTGAATTGTTCGCTGAACAAAATATTTACCTCTTTCTTTTTTGTGAATTCTAGGGTAACGACGAAAGCTGTCTGTCAATTCTGAACAACTTCTACGGCGACGGAATCAAGTGGCATGACGTGGCCTGTCATCATGTGAAACCGTTCGTTTGTGAGGACAGCGACGAGCTGCTGAATTTTGTGGCGTCGCGCAACCCCGGCATACGTTTGTAAATTTGTAAAGAGACAAAAATTTGAAGATGGACCCAGAGACACCGATGACGCCAAGCACAAATCAGCGCATTTGAAAATTGCGTCACCAATTGCGAATACCTATTTAGTTTTATTTATGTTTTCATTAACAACTGCGCCACAGTGCTTGCGAGCACCTGGTGTCAAATCATATGTCTACGCACTAAGCATAACATGTTAATATTAATATCATACGATTAGCCTTACGACGTTTAGTCTGCGAACTGAGTGTACAATTCTTTTCTAGCATTTTTTAACTGATAAAATAAAGATGACAGTTTGTATAAAAAATGAACGACCTCATTATTGACATTACAAACTTTTAATATATTATTTGTCCAGTTCTTATAAAGGTAAACGACACGAATTAAACTGTCCCGAACGAACTAAAATTAAACGATCTTTGATCTTGAACAAACTAAAGATTACAATGTTGATTACAAACTGAACATTACAAAATCAATGGTATAAAAAACATAAAGCACTTACGGGATAATCGTAATACTCGAACTACGATTCTATAATATAAATAAATAAAAAAGTTATGAAACAATTTTTTTTCTTGAAACTCATTTTTAAATAAAGGAAAAACTGCTTTGGTTTTCAAGGTTCATCAGCTTATTTGGATGTACCCGCCCTTTCAGCTGAGATGATCTGCAATCAAAATAAAAACAATTATCAGTAAATACAAGAAATCAGTATAGTTTCCACTTTTGGAACAATAAAAATCTAATCTCCACCTTGTATATATTCTCCTCGATGAATATATTTTTCTGGCTTGTATCCGATGCATTCGCATTATTAACCAAGTCTCCCATGGAGATGTTGTTGCATCGCATAAAATCCAAGCACCTGCTCATCAGCAGGTCCGCTTTATATCTAACCGAGACGTTGAACATCTGCATGATATTGCTCGCGTTGATCCTCGTGCCCAACACTTCCTGACAAACATCCTTTAGTTTCGGGTTCACATCTAGATCGTAACAAGCCTGTAAAAAGTTGACCGTGATTGCCGCCGAGTTTGCAATCTCCCCAGTGTAGAAAAACTCAACAATCGCATTCAAGGTCTCTGTGGCAATTTTTTTCGCTTCGATAATATCGATTCGCCTCATCTCTTGCCATGAATGTTCAATTATGTCGTTTATCATCTTTACATTCGGTGCAATGATGAACTTGTGTATCTTCAGTGTCTTCTGCTCCGTCATAAGCATCAAATCGTTGTTCACACTTGTCTCATAAAGACATTGTAAGTCCCTGCAGAGATCATGCGAAGAATCGCAAACGTAATCGTCTGACCTGGGGCTCTGTTGGAGCTCAACGTTTTTGTAGATGACGACGTAGCAAAAGACGGAGAAACTTCGTTTCACTTCACTAAGCTCCTGGACTATCTTATCAAAAAGAAAGTTAGCAGGCGTGCCGGGACTGAAGGTCCTGCTGGCTTTTTCATAGAAGGACATCTCCATTTCGTTTCTGACAGCCAATTCGAGGTTGATCCAAATTCGACCCTCAGCCTTGGGTTCCACCTTGAGCAGAACGTTGCCAAGGTTGTCCGTTTCATAGCTAAATCTCAGACTCATATTATCGACCTTGAGTTCTGAATGAACCCGGTTGAGTCTGTTGCCAATAAAGAAGTCCCAACGAAGGGTTTTTTGAATCACCTTGTACTGCTTCGAAGAGAGAAGGGTCACTGAGAGATTCTCATTCTGCTGGGCGCTGTTCATAAAAGGGAAAAATTTTGTCTTCAGCTCTTCGGTGGGAATGAGGTGCAGGTTAGAAAGGATGAGTCTGGTTGCCTTCTCCATGAGCTGTGGTGCGTTCGTGCTACGCGCGCAGCTGAAATAATAGACGGCGTTGTTCAAGTTCAAAGCTTCCATCAGAATCTTCTCGCATTTTGTTTTTAGACCACTGATCTCGTACTCGTGAGCTAACGTTAAAAGCTGGCTGGTTGAAAGCTCCAGGTAAACCTTGTCGGTATAGATGTAAAGCAGGAAGGCACGAAAAACCACCGGTTGGATGTGTTTTATACTGATGCAACTTATCTCGTCTGCATCGCCCTGCAGGACAACGTTCATCTCTTCCCAGAATTTGGGGCATCTTAGCTTGAACATAGTCTTATGGGCCTGAAATTTGGCTCGTTTCACAAAAAACTCAACGTCATAGAAACTGGGGATATCCAATAGCGGAGCTAGGAACATCGACGGACAGAGTTTTTGCAATCTTTCGGTCTTTTGCACAACCGTTTGGACCTCGTTTAAAGAGCAGAAAATTGTCAGGGAATCACTAGGAACAAAGTTCTCGTTGCAGAGCTCGGGGATCTTGACCACCATGGTATGTACTTTTTCAAAGTTGTGCAGAAAAGGGTGTGAGATGATACCCATGGCACTGGTGAGGATTAACTCTCCGAAAACAAACGAGTTTGGGAAATCGTCAAGATTTTTCAAAATTAAATTCTCCTGTTTGAGTGTCAGGCTCCATTTGGACTCTGTAAAGGTAAATTGTGTAGAAAGTTCATCCTCGAATAGCTTTCGGATCGGGTAATCGTCAATGGTCCATTTGTAGCTGTGGAAACTTGTTGATTCCTGTATCTGAAATGTCGAATCAAAACGCCCGGTTGCGCTTGCTTCTTGCAACTGCTGTGAGATCTCGATGATCGGGTTTGTGTTGGCAGACTGAGTGAATTCTCCAAATCCATTCGATGAACCAGGTTTGTTTAGTTCACTCTTATCTTCAAGTACGTCGCAAATTTTTTGCATTTTTTCGACTTTCTTTGCATATAAACGAGCAGATCTTCTCTTAACCATCTACAAATAATAATAAGAGTAATAAATATAGAAATAAAATTAAGAAAAGAAATAATTTTGAATAGATTGATATTGTAAATTGTGTTTGCAAATCTTTGACATTAGAAACCAAAGCAATATAAAAATATACCAACGATACAAAATTTGTCAAATGTATCCTATTCTCACTACAATTAAAACTTTGATATTTCATGCAATTACCTTTATTGTTAATTATTTCTTGCTTATTGTCTTTTTTTGTAAATCCTTTTTTCACCTCACATTAGAAATGATACAACTTTTTTTCCACCACTATTTATGCATGGAAATAATACGAGCTTTTTTTCTAGAATTTGATAGAGGTCATTAAAACTTTTGTAAACACACTCTTTGCTGTGCTATTTTGAATGAAAACAAAAGTGAAAATATATTATAAAGCTAATGTGAAATTCTAACAAAATGGTTTCTATATTATTTACCTTTTCAATAGTAAAATTATTCCACTGTTTTTCCTCCCCAGTCTGCTTGTTAAACAAAATATTTTTATATTTTCTTGCAAGGCAATTGAATTTTTCTGTTCAATTCAAAACAGTGCCATCTGGTGATGAGTCTTTGAGAACTCAAAGTTTCATGTTGAGACCATGAAGCAATCAAGGGTAATTTGAGTAGTCAATGCCAACTGTCAGTTTTGGAATTGCTTTGTTTACAAAATTTTTTTGCGCTGCAAAATCTTGCTTTAACCCAGTTAAACAATTACCAAATCTACCAAATTGGAGACCATGAAACCAACGCTTGTTGTCGACGAGATGTTTCCTGAAGGCACGGGATTATACAACGAAGTATGATCCATTACTCATAAATTACGATGTTTAATGTTATTTCTTATTTTTTGTCAGTGTTTTGTTTATATTTAAACAGTTCAAATTCTAAGTTTAGTGTATTGACATATACATATTGGTATATACATATTGCCATATCATATAGATGTTTTTGTTTTGTTTGGATAAATCACAAATAAATATAACCTCAAATTTGTTTTGATTCGAATATGATTTTTACAGAACTTTTTTTTTTCAGCCTGTTGGTTCAAACAAAGTTTTAGTTGAATTGCTGGCTGACGAAAAGGCAGTTCATGCAGAGTTTTACAATGGTAAAATACACATGTTAATTAAATAAAAAACAAAATATTATATTTTAAATGTTGTTGTTCATTAATCATTGACTTTACAGAATTCGATGACCTTTTTGATGATGAAGATCTGGACTGAATTCTCAGCATTTGAACTAAACTTATAAAACGATGATACAATATTCATGATTGTATTCATCATTTTACATTTATTTCAATAAGTTGTAATTATAATGGAAAAATGAGAGTAGTAAATAAATTCTAGAAGTTTTCAAAAGACTGAATTTTAATCTGAATTTTTTTTATTAATACAAATTCTTTTTTTGTTGGTTTACTTTTTAAAGAAAATAATAATTAAAAAATTAAAAATTAATTAAAAAAGGGTTGCCGAATAAATTGAATTTTTAATTTAAAAATGTCTATATTTAATCAAATTTGGTGTATCAAATTTTATACATCCTATTTTCTTGAGTTTTGCTTACACTTAGAGGTACAGGTAATACAATCTATCAATCAATCATAAATCAATGCTGAATATCATACACTAAATAACGCTTAATATATGTTGCAAAATTTAGAAACTATTTTTCTGTTTTCAACTGAACGACCAACGTGAAAAATTGTATCCCATTGAGTTTTGCAAATGAGATCAAAACCAATGGTCAACGAGTGATCATCGAGTAACCGTTCGATTGGCGTGCAAAAATATCGCAGGATTAAAAGTTAAATTTAAAATACTATAGCTCGAATAAAGTTTGATTACAAACCACGTATGGCAAAATCGCTTACCGATTCTCAGTTTCCCCGCTCTCGATTTTCATCACATTTTTTCTTTTTTTTTTCTTTTTTTTCCAAAATTAATAATAATTATACCAACGTGCCATATGAAAAAGTATGCAATTAATAATTATGCCATTAATCGTTTATAGTTTTATACACATACCATAGAGATTAATGCTGGATTATGAATTATAATACATTTATTCTACGCAGACAATCTGGTTTCTGTTTCTCTGTACTCTTGCTTTTTTCTTTCAATGCTTCGACGTGCTTGTCATTTACAAATTAAGGGAAACAGTAAAGGGGATAAAAGTCGTTAGCTGTTTTGTGATACAATACACAAGCACACGCTCATCCGTTAGCAACATTCACACATAATACAGTTTCTTATACCGTCATACAGTGATTTTGTAACACTTACGCACTAAACATTTTGTTAGATATGAATCGATCGAATTCGATACTCAAATGCTAGACAAAGTTAACGTATTGCACTACAATTAATTTGAACCAATTTTTCTTTTTTCTTAAAATTGAAAACAAAAATTTTCTCAAATTTTTTCAAATTACAATTTTTTGCAAATTTTTCAATAATGGTTCCCATGAAACTGTTTTTGATAAAATACCTGAAATAAAAAAAGGAATAATTATTTTGTTAAGACAAAAATTGAATTGAAAACTTAAAAACTTATTTTGTATTTGTTAATCCACATTTGTCTTGTTAGTATGAGTGAAAAGAGTTAATTGTGAGTGTTAATTCAAACACCTGGGGAAAATGCACAATCGCATCGACTAATACATGATTTGTAAAATGATAAATTTATTTTAAACCAAAAAGTATTTATTTCCGAATCTTTCATTTTTATAAAGGTACACATGTGTTATGCTAAATAACTATCAAACAATGAGAATTTGGCCTTAAAAAATAAGCAACTTGAAATTGATCACAAGGATTTGCAACACTAAGATTTCTTTTTGAACGTCTATACACGAGAGTGGTTGTATGAAGAGAAGTTTGAAAAAATATTCTTATCGACATTGTCTGCTCGTCCATTGATCATGAAACGTAGGTGACAAACAATAACTCAAATCAAGTGGGAACCTTGAGTAGCGTTAAGAGAGTTGAGAAAAAAAATCGAAATTTCATTACCCGATTTACGTTTTTTTTTTCAAACATCTTTGTTTTACAAGGAATAAAACTATTTAATTCTGGTCCTCTAGGACTTTGCCAACAAATTAAAATAAATATAGTTTTCTTCTAATTATACAATACTTCTTCATAGTAAGTAAGAAGTAATTAAAATATCTTACCCGCGTGAATAACAAAATCAAATAAGTACGTGATTTGTAAATAATTTCTTGAACCTAAATCCCAAACTGTTGCAAAGATTTGCAATCGAATTGTAAAAATTTATCTAAAGACAATATTAAATTACAATAGCGAACTACTCGCAATTCAAAGAATTAAAAATCATATGCTTTTTTAAGCTTTACATTCTTTTTTCCAACTCTGATTAACGTTACATCGCATGATGTATATCAGTAATATTTCTTTCAACATTTTTTTCTTGCCTTGCTTTTGAGTAAAAACTCGCCGATTCATTGAGAAATAATAACGCGAAAGTCTGAGATAAAGCTTGTGGTTTGCTACGTTTCTCGCTGCTTCGGTGACAATTTGATACTTTTATTTTGAGTTTGCTTCTCGATTTTATTTTTTTGTTTATTCTCTTGCTTGTTTTACTTGTATTATTTTCGCTCAAAAGGGGCTGCGATTACGCTAACGAACCCTGAGTCTAGCTCCGAGACGGTTAACTAAGGTGCTAGTTAACTTCAAGGTCACTGTCCATACGATCTTCTTGGTCGCTATCATCTTCATCGTCGTCTTCTTCAGAGTAGTAGTGTGAAGGCGGTGAAAGTGGATCTTCAGATAGAGAAGTATGCAATGATGATGGAGGACGTGATGGCGGACCCTCCGTCTTTATATCCAATCCATCCCCTGAAGTGCTTGGACCTGCTACTGTAACCGGAATGAACTTCTCCAGATTACCACTTGCGATTTCTGAAAATCCAAAGTTCATTTCCATCATTTGGAAATTCCAGTTAATTCTGTATTTCTAGATAATAAAATCATCCAAAATTCAACTTACGTTCAACGTATTTTTCCAAAGACTTAGGCACCATTGATTTAGCATTTGCCAAGTCTGAATCAGAGCATTCTCCCTTTTCCAAACCTAAACATTGTTCCATAATTAAAATGATTGAAAATTAAATTTGTTATTGATGTTGTACAATAAACATCTATCACTTACCGAAAGCTAATCCCATGCGTTTGAGAACCTCGATATCATCATGAATTTCAAACTTATCATTAAAATTAAACAGGTACTCAGTTCTGGAATGAAAAATTTCAGATGATTTACATCGAAACGAATAATTTGTAATAGAATTTTTGTATGAGAGTCTTACTTGTCGTTGGAAATGCTGCAGTCTATAACAGTTTTCTTACTGGTATTGACTATAATGAAAGGTAATTGAATCGCAGAGTTGGGTTTCGGTGGCCCATGAAGGGACTCGTTCACACGATTTCGTTCGACCAGGTTTTTGAATGAAATGTGTTGAAGAATGAGCTGATGCAACAACTGTGTTTTGGCTTTGATCCTTTCAATCTTCTTGTTTTTGTCTTTCTTTAAAGCAAGGCATTCTTGCTGAGAGTTTGTCGGCAATCCCAGCCACCTGATTTCTTTCTTCTCCTTTGAGATGATATTCATTGCCATCAAGACATTAAGAGCGTCGTACACCCGCCTTCTTATATTCTTTTGATCATACTGCTGTAACAAAATTAAATTAAATTAAAATTTAATTGTAATTTCAATTCAATTTCAGTTATTAAAGAAAATCTTTGACGGTAAAATTCGTCCCATACCTGATCTGTTAAGGAATTCACATGAGCGGGGTTAGTGAACTCGCCCACCAATTCGTCAGCTACTTCATTATAAGAAGTAGTTCCCTTCTTTTTAACTTTCTCACAAACTTTCATAGAAAAATGTCGCAATCCCTTGCCGACCTTTTCTGTTTTTCTTCGTTTGCTAAAACAAAAAAAAAAGAATAATTCAATTAATCCTCTCAAATCAATAACTCTTAAATGTTTTCAATTCATTTTCAAATTAAATATCAACTTTTGTTCGCACGACTCTTACTCTGGCACAAATTCGGTTTCTGTGTCCTGACGTTTTCTGGCACCAGAGTGATCAAGTATCGGACTGATAAACGTCTTCCCAGTATTATCTTTGACAATCTGTTGAGCGTTGACTTGCTGTGATGCTATGGCCTGTTTGATGCCACTCTACGAAATAAAAATCAAATTTTCCACTTGAATAAAAAATCAATCTAAAAAAAGAAAGCAAGGACAAATTTGCAATTCGAATGGCCCTTTTACCATTTGAGCAGATGTCAATTGTATGGTTTTTGTCATGACTGAATCGGCGGATTTTACTGACGATACTTTAGCATTTTGAATGGGTATTGTTACGAGTCCTGAAAGAAACAATTATAACATTACAATTCGTTCTCATTGTCTAATCGTTCGTTTTGTTTTGTTTTCAACTGTTCAAACATACTTTGACCTGGAGTTGAGGGACTCTGTAAACTGATGGCTCTCAGTACTTGTTGTCCAGATGATAAAACCTAAAGATAACAAAAGGTTCCATTACAAAATGAGTTACTTGTTTCACTGAATTGCTTTGAAATTCGTCAATTAAATTCAAATTTACCTGAGTTTCCTGACCCGCTGATTTAAACACTTTGACATTACCAGCGTTTGTTCCTCCAACAAGATTAGTAACAGTTTTGCTTCCTCCGCTGTGAACAACCTTAATCACCTGGGCATGCCCTAAAATTAAAAAAATAGAAATCAGTAATCAAAGATAGATAAAAAATCGAGACAATTAAAAATCCTTCAATCGGTTAATTGAACCTGAAAGGAACTTAAAATCAAGGCTGGTTTAGGAACACGTGATGACCTTCAACGAATTGTCGCAAAGGAAATCGGATAACCATTTGTTGTTAAACGTGTTGCTAGCAAATCATGGAGGAAATACTATCAGAAATATAACATGTGGAAATCGGAGTATCTCGATACAAACATAACCTTTAATGGTAGTTGCCATCTTGTTTGTGAAACCGCACATTTTCCGTACTACGATTTCTCAAGTATTGATATTAACTGTTAACTTAATGATGAATTTGAATAAAAACTAATTTACCCTCTCTTCCAGAAAGATTTACTTCAATTTTGTATGTTTTCAGTATTTTTTTCAATGAGAAACTTAAATTCAAAATGATAAACTCGTTCTGTAGAGTACACACATTTTAATCAGGAAGTCACGTTTGATGTAAAAAATAAAAACAAAATAAAAACAGAGAAATGAACCAATAAGTCTTACTTATTTGAAATTGAACAAAGTGTAAAATGAATTCACTGATTTTTTAAAAATAATTTCTTTATTCATAAGATGATACAAGCAACAACAAAAAAAAAGAAACAAAACAAGATTTTATCAACATTTTGATTCCGCAAGATGTCAAGTCACCGAATTGTTTGTTTATTATTTGTTTACAATTTTGTTGTCTCATTGGTTTTGAAATTATTGTTAGACCGACAGTATGTAACCGGACACTCGATTGTTTACATCTTGTTCAACAATGCACGACAGTGGGGAAAAAAAACAAAAAAAAAAAAAAAAAAAAAAAAAAAAAAAAAAAAAAAAAAAAACAAAACTTAAATTGGAATAACGAAAAATCCTTCTCAGAAGAAACGTCACTTTTCCTCTGACTGAAAACAAACAGAAATCTCCTGTCGACTCAACAACAAAAAATATAATAAAAAAAAAGGACAAAATCAAAGACAGACAATGTAGAATTTGTGCAATTACAAGACAACGTTACAAGTATTGATTACCGTCAAGTTTCGCAAGGGGGGCTTGTAAAGTAAAAATTGGGCGAAAACATAATGAAGCTTGGAAACCCCTGGAACGCGCGCGACCATACCAAAACCAAAACGACCAACTAAAAAAAGCTCCTCCCCACTGAGTGTGAAAAAAAATAAGAAAAAAGGAAGCAAGAAAGCCGGCGTTTGGAATTAAAATAGGTGGAAGGAAAAGTATAATGAGAGGAAGTTGGAAAAATCAAAAATTCAAGGTCCAACCGTTGTTGCTTATGTGTAACGAACAGTCGGAGGATTGAAACGAAGCCGGACATGCAGGTCGGTTGAAATTATGATAGACGGTGGAGCGGATAGTGTTGATTGTTGGCGGTTTCGTGGACACTTGTTCAGAGGCAGGTACCGCGAGCCCGGAAGCTCGAGAGCGGCGGAGGCGTGGAGTCGCGTTGCGTGCCGAAAAATATTGGCGGGCGATTGTCGTTGACTCACCGTTGGCGTCGTGTATGAGAAAGTTCATCGTTTTATTTTGCTGGGTCATAACTGACATTGTGTTGACGCAGGGCCGACGCAACTCAAGCACTTGGGGACGATTGATTATCGCTGCAAAAATAAAACGATCATAGGTGCAGCCGCTCGTTCGCGCTCGACGTATCACCAAAATGGCGACCCCGATAGTGTTGCATTTACGGCGCAATTAAACGCAATTGCACGCGCGCGAACTCGGCCGCGCGAGCGCCGCTGAGAAGCCGCGGGTCTACACTTGGCGCGGGTCGACCTTGTGCGTCCTCGCGAAACCGAGCAGACCGCCAAAACCCAAGAACAAACTGCACAGCAATCGCGTGCTACCACACCAGAGACGAGCTTGGCGGCAGGACAAAGCTAAACAGCTGATTGGTCGGCGCCCGTCACGTGGTGCGTTCCGGTCCACGTCCACAAGGAATGACCTGAAGTCAGCCGGATGTCACGTCGTGACTATTTGTCCCTAGAAACAACTAGATTGTATTGAAAACAATACTTTTGTTTACATCTTAAAGCTTCAAGGCCATTCAAAGTTGTAAATAAATAAACTGCCAGAGTAACAAGATCGGTTTCAAGTTTGACAGTTAAGGTTAAGTTGGAGGAAAAACATTGTATGACCTTGGTGGATAGTATAAATAATTGGATTATTTATTTATAATTGTATTTTTGTTTATTGGTACAAAAATAAGTGGAAATTTGTAGGATTGAAAGTCGTAGGAAGGTGAGTGAGTGTTCTTGAAATTCTCTAGAACTTGAGATGGGTTCCCTAGTATTCCGCGTTCCTTCCGTTCAGCGGCTGACTTCACACTGAAGGCACACATGCGCGCGAGAGGGTGAATGTTTTGGCGCGAAGTCAAATCGTTGGCGTATCACGTACTGTCAACCGTAGTCGTTGTTTTATAAAGTTTTGGCGCCACGGTGCACGGCATACCTTTGCTTTCATCAATTGTTGCGTCAATGTTTCAAGAATTTCTGCGCAATTTTCGCATGTAGAAGGCAAGTTGGGGCAAATGTTGTTCGACATTTGTTTGCAATTGATGTTTTGCAATTAGTTTATATCTCGTTGAGTGAACATAACCTAGAAAATGTTTCCTCTCTGTTGTTCTCTGAGGGTTTATTATTTTTATTTGTTTTGACTTTTTTCAAAGGAACTTTTTTCAGTTGAACTGAACAAATAAATCGATGTTTGTTTTTGGTTTCAAACGAAATGTTTATCTAAATATGAAATTTGTTTTCAGGTTTAAAGTCTTCAAGTGAAATGATAAGATAAATAAAATATTTTTATATCAAGTTGGAGGACAAATTAGATAAACGATGCAGCTGGAAGGAACAGACTTTGATATGGATGGGAATGATAATGTCGAGGATAGTCCTACCGAATTGTCATTGCAAATGTCAGCTTCCGAGGAGGAAAACACTTCCATAAAGAAAAACGACGAGAACAATTCTTCAAGTGGAGATCATACAAATAAACAAAAAGATGAAATCAGTCAAGAATCTAATTCTCTCAAAGATTTTTGTGATGCTGAAAAAAGTAATCAATCCAATCCAGCTTCTGATAAAATAGAAGGCAACATTTCTCAGAAGAAATTAACCTCAAGTAGTGAATCTTCCAAATCATCTCAGAGCTCACTATCATCACAAAAATGTGATTCAGAATCATTACAGGAAAATCATAATTCAAGAAAAGAAAAGAAAAGTAAAATACTTAGTGAGAGCGAATCAGAAAGTGACAAGGGAAAATCTTCGCAGAAAAAAATGTCTATAAATAGTCAATCTTCAGAAACGTCCCAAGGAAACTCGTCTTCTTTGCAAAAAAATCAGTCACGGGAAAGTCATCATTTAGGAAAAGAAAAGAAAAATAAAATTCTGAGTGATAGTGAATCAGAAAGCGATGAGGAAAAAACTTCGCAGCCAAAAATGTCGAAAAATAGAGAAAGCTCTCTTTCTTTGCAAAAAAATCAGCCACAGGAAAATGGCAACTCTGAAATAAAACTAAGTTCAGTTTTGAGTGGTACTGACTCTGATAGTGATACTGATTTCAAAAAGAATCAACATTCCAAATCATCTCAGGATGGTGAGAAAAAAAGAGTAGAAAAGAAGAGAAATAAGTTTCTCGACTCAGATTCAGAGGATAGCGATAAAGAAAGTAATAAGAACAAAAACAGACAGCAAACAGTCAATAATGATTCGACCGATTCTCTGAAAAATGATTTAGTTGAGAAAAAAGATGACCCTGATTCTGACATTGAAGATGGAAAAAAGAAAATTACCCCAGTAAGCATTTTTTACTATTTCTAGAAAAAAAAAAAAAATAATGAAAAAAAAGTAAAATAAAAATGACATTGTCTTTTTTAAATCTATTGAATTAAATGTATGGTTTTTTATTTTTCAGAAAAAAACTTTAAATCGAATACAAGGTTTATTAGATTCAGAATCTTCCAGTGAAGATGAACGATCAGAAAGAAAATCTCTCACCGAAACGGCAAAACAAAATTTGATCTCAAGTGATGACGATGTTTTTAATGTGGAAAAGGATAAAAAAAAACGTAGAAGTAAAAATGTGAGAGAAAATTTAATTTTTCTAAGAATTAAACATTTTAATTCACAATTAAAATTTTGTAATTCTTAAGTCTAGTTTTTATATAAAATAATATTTAATTTTTCTAAGACACAATTAAAATTTTGTAATTCTTAAGTCTAGTTTTTATATAAAATAATATTTTCATTTTAGAGGCGTATAAGAAATTACGAAGGATTGGAAGACGAAAGAGAGACATCAAAACCTAAAAAATCCTCAAAATCTAAGGTTGAAAATCACTCGAATTCAAACCAGGGAGCAAAGGTAATTTTTTTTAAATGGTTTGGTATTTAAAAAGTAATTCAAAATATATTTCAAAACCGAATCAATAATTTCAGAAATCATCCAAGATTGTTGATCTGATAGATTCAGATTCTGACGATGATCACAGGCCTTTAAGACCGACAGAATTTTCCGAAAACGAAGATATGACAGCTTTAAGTGGCGATGAACAGATTAAAAAGAAAAAATCAAAAAAAATTGATGACCGAGTAAGAAATAAAAATTTTATCTACTAAAAATTTGATAATAATTTTACATTTTACTTTCGATAAAAAATTGATATTAATTTTATTTTGTTTAGAAAGCACTGTCAAGGAAAAGTAAGAGCGCAGCGATGCAAGAGATTCAAAGTGTGACTCAAAAGTTAGAACGTGAAAAGTATGTATCCATACCATACCATCGACCAAAGCAGCGAACTTTAGAAGAATTCTTGAACAGGAAAAGAATGTCTACAATCGTTCCAAAAGCAGCTTCCATTGCTGCAAAATTACAGCTTTATACTGATATAGTGAGGTAATTGCTACAAAAATAATCCATTTTATTATTTCAAATCAATCATGTTTTACTCTAACTTAGAATACAATTTTCAGCAAAGCAGCTGAGGAAAAAGAAAAAGAAGCCGAGGAGTTCTTTGAATCAGAAGATTCTGTAGAAGAGGAGGAAGAGAACGAAGATCATAAAGACGAGGATTACAATCCTGACTCAGAAGAGAAAATAGGAATTGAAAACGACAAAACGGAAATTGAAAATGACAAAGTAGAAACAGAAAACGACAAAATAGAAACTACAAATGACAATATGGAAATTGAAAACGATAAAATAGAAATTGAAAATAACAAAATAGAAACAGGAAACGACAAAATAGAAACTAAAAATGACAAAATAGAAATTGAAAACGACAAAGTAGAAATTGAAAATGACAAAATGGAAACTGAAAACGTGAAGCAAATGAAAGACACAGAAGATGTCCAGGCGATGGAAATGGCAACTGATATCATCGCAGAAGTTGTTTCACAAGAAAATTCTGAGCAAACAGTTGCACAAACAGATTTGCTGGAATCTGAACCTGAAAATCCAAAAGATCTGGTCGAAGTAAACCTACATGCCACAACTGACATTTTCAAAGAACTGGAAGGTATGGGGAACGACGATGAGGACGAAGAAGTTCAGGACAACATCAAATGGACCGAAGACGAGTTTTTCGTCATTGATTCCGAAAAATTTCAAAATTCAGCGGAAGAAAAATTGACAGAGAAGGAATGTGAAAAGTTAATTTCAAACAAGGAGACAAATGACGTTAAAATCATATCTGAAAAAGAGAAGACATCAGTAGAAGACAGTCAAGCCATCTTTTTGAACTTAGATCCTGATACTGTTCCATCTGAAAATATGGTTTCCAAGTCTGACAGTCGTCCACGACTGTCGGCACGTCAGCAACTTCTGTTGTCTTTAGGGAATATCAAACCAAGACTGAGTGGCAGTCCAGGTACAATGATAGACCTCTCGGAAGATGTAACTGCAAAAACAGGGGTGGACAAATTGATTGAACGTTTCACAAAACACAGTGTACCGCCAAAAAAGGTGAAACCTGTTGTGACGAACAAATCGGACGACGTAATTATTCTCAATGACGAGAATGAAGATCCCAAGCTGAAAAGACCAGGGGTCAAGATGAGAATATTCAAAGAAAGCCTCATGCAGCAGATAGCTTCGCAACGGTTAGAGGAGTGGAAAAAGAAAGAACAGGAGGAAAGTGAGTTCAACCAGAACGGTAAAGATGTTGGAGCCGATGAGGGGGAGGAGGAAGGAGATATCTTGGACCTGGCAGATGAAGAAGAAATTGAAGACGAAGAAGAGAGCGAACCAGAGGATGATTATGTGATACGAGAGAAAAAGAGAAAAAGAAATATGTTTGAAGACGATGAGGCGGAAGTTAGTGGCGAAGAGGATGATGAAGTTGAAGACGAAGAAGAGGAAGGCAGGGAAACAAGTGAAGAAGAAGAAAGCGAGGGCGAAGAAGCAAACAAACCAAAAAAACTGAATCGAATAATCAAGGCCTTCGAGGATGAAGATGACTCGAATCAGTCAGAACCGAAAGCGGAGGAAGATGAAGAGAAGCGAAAGTGGAAAAGAGTCGACACAAGTGCTGACATGTTTAATTCTTTCGAAAAGGAAGAATACGGACCGGCTTTTCAGCAGCCTAGAAGCTCGTCTGATGAAAGCAGTCAGCCGGACGATGTGCTAGCAAAAAAATCTACCGATGACTGTTTTGCAAAATCTTGCACAAACGAAGCTACGACGCAAGAGAAGAATTTTTCATCGTTTGAAAACTCTCCAGTAAGTGAAATAATTAATTATTGACTTTATTATTGATCAGTGACAGAACAAAATGTTTTAATTAAAATGGTTTTATTTTTTTAGATGTTCTTTCAAAAATCAAGACCCACGAGAACCAGTGCAGACTTGAACAGTTGGCTGAGCAAACAAACGAAATTGTTTGATAAACCTGTTAGCAATGTTGTCACTGAGGACGAATTGCTTGGAATTTGTTCTGGTAAATTTGTCAGTAACAATTCGCAGTCTGAGATTTCTGAACGTGGATTGTCTCAGTTAACTGGTAATTCGTCAATTCTTTAAATTCTATAATACTTAACTATACAAAGAAAAGTTTTAATTTTATTTTTTTTGTAGATCAGTTGAAAGGAAAACCGGATACAATAAAACCAAAATTGTCTGGACTCATAGGTAACTTATGTTTGATTATTATTATTTGATTGTCAATTTTATAATATGATTATATGAAATAGAACTATTTTATAAAATGATAAATTATATTTGCAGATAAAACTCAAACTCAGGGGCACACGGACTCGCAGTTGATGGCCATCTGTTCGGGAGAATTTGTAACTCCAGAAGAATCAGCTATCAGTACGCCGCAGGTCGACGATGACACCTCTCAAGATATCCGACTGACATTTGAAGATGATTCGCTTGAAGCTCCTATGAAAAAAAATGATAACAAAAATACGAAGCTTGAGTTATCAGAAAAGTCAAAAACTATTTCTCGGAAGTTGGTGGAAATAGATTCATCAGACGAGGATGATTTCGGTAAAAGGTCCAAGAAGAAAACGAAAAAAGTTAAAGCTATGATTGTGTCCGATGATGAAGATGAGGATAATATAAATTCGGACGAGGAGTCAGAGATTGAGATGGTAGAAAACGAGGAAGAAGAGACATACATTGATTACGATTCAGAGGAGAACGAAGTTGTCGTGGTGAAAAATCTGAAGAAAGAAGCGACAAAGTTTTTGGATAAAGAGGCTGAACTGAGCGAAAGCGACTGGGATTCTGCGGACGAGGATGAAAAGGGAATGGACAAGTTGGAGATCGAAGAAGGGGACAAGGAGGATATTGACGAAGAGGAGGTGCGCGATCAGCTAGGCAAAATTCATATGAAGCAAATAATGGACGAGGATCAGAGGGATGTGAGACTGCTGCAAGAAATTTTGTTCGAAGAGGGAGATTTGCATTCGGATGGCGCTGGCCGGCAGAGGCAGTTCAAATGGAAAAATTTAGGTTTGCGAATTCTAAATTGTTAGGTTGAATCACAAACAAATTTCCAACTTCGAATCACAATATTGCAAAGTTTTTTTTTAATTTGAGATTTATAATTAATCAGATTTTATTTTTGTAGATAAAATAACTGACAGTCAAGCAGTGAAAGGATTAGAGGGCATAGAAGTTGATTTTGGAGACGAGGAAGATGAAAGTGAATTAATCAAAGAGAGGATCGAGCAGCAAAAGTTCCTTGAACAGATGAAGGTCGGCTTCAAATTGATGCAAAATTTTATTAAAATAACATTCTTCATTTTTAATCTCACTAATTATTTAATTTTCAGACTAAAAAAGATGATGACGATGACATTGATGAAGATTTTAATGACAGTCAACTATTTAAAGTAGGCTTAAAAATTGCAAAGAAAACAGTCAAAACAGTCAGTACAATAAATACTACAGAGACAGAACAAACTGCAACTAAAAAACCAGCTTCAACGCGAGAATCTACCCTTATCATGCCTTCTCTATTGTCTGCTGTATTAGGAGTCACTTCGAAAAATAAGTCAAACTCTAATGTAAGCAACTGCAATGTTTACACATTTGCTAGTATGTTATTATTAATTTATGTTGTGACTTGGATTTATCAAAATTCTATATCAAGCTTTTATTTTTGTACAACAGCCGGTAAAGGGATCATTCTTAGCTCGTGGAGATCTATCTCGAATAGCTGGGATTTATAAACATGAAAAAAAGCTCGTTTTGAGTAAACAAAATTTCACGTTCAATCATTTAAGTCCAAAGGTTGCAAATGAAAAGCAAAAGGACGAAAGCGAAAAAGAAGAATCTGATTCTCAGGTATGATTAGATTATATATTAATAAAAACATCTAACCAATCAATTTTAAAAATGATTTTTGAAAAATGTTGTATTTTATTGTTAATTTAATCATTGTATATTTTAGAATCGAAAAAGAAAATCTGGACCGGATGACACGCCAATTAGATCGAAAAAACAGAAAACAGGAGTTGGCAATGGAGGAAAAAGACTGTTTTAACTTTATTTATAGCAACAAATCTTATAAACGATAAAATCCAGAGATAATTTTTATATGGACAAAGAGTATATTGAACTTTATTTATAAAATAGCATTTTGATTCGTTTCACAAGTGTAAATAATTTTACATAACTTGACCTCGATGGTATGAAGAATTGTTATGAATCATTAATGCGATGCTATAACTCTGTATAAGCAGAGGATGGAATTGTAACATAAGTTTTAAGTTTTGTAAGCACAGATTTTTAATACAGTTTTATAATTTGTGAAAAAATGGGTATTTATTTAAAAAATCATGTTTTTTATTCAAGTTTTATGTTCACAAAGTACTGTGAAATTTGCTCAACATTTTCACTCATCACACACTAACGTGATACATATTGGAACGAAAATATGGAAAATAACATCGCGCGATGTATGTTTAGAGCGTAATTCTACCTCATAATGTACATCCTGGCCCACGGCGATACCTCGCTCTCGCGCGTTCGAGTAAACAAGGCGCAAAAGTGGAGGGAGCCAAGTTCCATCCAATGACACAGAGTTCATTCGTTGCTCCGAAAAATACTTCAAATTCGCGCTATTTTAATCGGTTTATTAACAGTGCTTTTTTTTGTTTGATAATATGTTAACATTGTAATTCGAGAACTGTGAAAATTGTTATGGCTGCAGAAAGATGTGCATTAAAAAATGGTAAAAATCATTGATTTCCGAGTGAAAAATCATACCTTTTGTATCATTTCAAAAATGTATCATGCAAATGAAAGGTGGATTGAAAAAAAAAATATTGACAATCGCTGAATAATGTAAAATTTTCATTCGAGTGTGTTTTGCAGTTGTGCTAAATGTTTGATGACAACAACAACAGTTATTTGCTCTCGTTAATGATCTTTTTTTTGTGGCACACGTAAGAATAATAAGCGTAATAAAAAAACGGCAAAGTAAGTAATAGTCGGGATCTTGATGGAACGTCGCTGACTGCTGTAATAGTCGATGGAGCATAAGCTCTCCGAGCAGGAGTTTGTGTAAGCCGATTAAAGCTTCACAGTGGTCGTTGGTTTGGCTTGTTGTGCGATTTGGCTGTGGCGCATCGGCCGGGCACATTAAAATCGCATCAAATATGTATGAACGGTACGCTGCCGCCGTCAATCCTCCATAAACTGGTGCAGCCCAGAATCGGAGTGCGGCTTAAGTCGTGTGTTTCTGAAGTATGCGTATATGCATTATAAGTTGCTACCAAATATATCCGCGTTTGCTCTTACAATTTTTTGTATTCCTGCTCGTCTCTTTTACTTTTTTGTTCTTTTCTTTTTCTTGCTCTTTCATTTTGTTTATTCTTCCTGTTTTTGATTCTCTTATTTTTATGTTCTCGTCTCAGACGCTTGTAAAATAATAATGTTAACATTGAGGGTCTTCGGACATTTTGAAATGTTGTAATCCATCAGAAGAATGTTATACGAAACTGTAAGAGGTTTTTTCATTTCTTAATTTTTTTTCTGCGATTGTAATTGAGCATTTTGCATAAATTAATTTTTACCGCTTGCATCGTCCGTGAAGTTTTAAAGTGCAGATTTAATAACAGATGAAGTTATGTTCGAATGCGTGATTAATGCATGAATTTTATTTTTACCCCTGAGTTATTGTGATAATTTTTTTTTAATCGTTGGAGATAATATTCTCGTGGTGCAACTTTAAATTTTGCAACGAGGAAATAAGTAAAGTATATATATATAATTTATACATATATTAGTTTCGCATCGTAATTATAAAGTTCTCCCGTGGGTTTGAATATCAATTTGTCGTTGAAACCTGGTAAATGTGAAAAATGTTGTGCCACTCGCAGAGACGGAGTTATTTTGATATACTTTTGCATCGCGAATTATAAAACAAACGCGATGGAAACATGTATGGTCTGTTATATGTTTGTAAAAATAAATATGAATATCGATACCAAAGAATTCCTGTTATTTTAGTTACGAATTGTATGAGTCGAAATGTTGTTACATTAAAATTTGTTTTATTTTGAGTTATTCGAATACGAACTATGTTTGTTATTATGGTATTAAACGTTAGCGTTGGTTTCGATAACGTGTATGAATTTGCAATAAATTTTCGTGCGTAGCATAATCTGTGTGCTTGCTGATCAAATTCTAGTTTGCTCGCCTCTTTTTCGTCCATTATTTATTCAGCTCACTTCGACCGCGCTTCACGAAATGTTTCAACAACATTTTGCGAAACTACAAATTTTCATACGATTATTTAATCAGAGGTTTTGCGGTTACGATTTTTTTTAAATCAAAATACTTGCATGGACATTGTATTGAATTTATAAATTTTGTAAATGTATTAACTTTTAATTTATCTTTTCAACAACAGTGCCATGTTGTCGTCATCATTTTGGCACAATAATTGGCCATAATTGAGTTGATTGTTCGATGATCGTTGTGGTTCGTTTGCGGAAGATTAAAACGCATCTTGAGGATCTCTTGTCCAATTACTGCGTGATTGTCCGGCCTCTAGTGTTTCCCAAGAGGTGAAGATTAACCCTGAAGTTGCTCGGACGTGGAAAATATTTTACGGATAAGAAAATTTTGACCTCCTCCAATCATTACTTGTATTATTGTTCTTTCACTCAGGGAAATATAAAATAATCTTGCAGCTGTAATTTAGATTATAATTGCAATTTCGAATCACGCTTCAAAGAACTTACAATTACATCTTGACCTCGTTTAGTTACATTTGAAAATACGCATCTGAAAATCTGAAACATTTTTTTCCTCTAGTTTCAGCAAATTGTTCATTACAAAGATATGTTTTCATGTCCGAGATTATGAACACGTTATACTTTCCAGCAATTACAAGTAAACTTTTAATGCTCGAAATTGTTTCATAAACAGCTTTTAAAGTATTTGCATAATATCACGATTTGAGGCGCGATAAAGAAAATGTCACGAGATGTCAGAGAGTGTGCACAATCCGGGAAACAAAGTTTTTTCTCAACGTTTCTTCGAAATTGTTTTCGCTGCGCAACGAGTCGCAAGTTGTAAAATTGTTCAAAGTTGTGTTAACATCATTTTAAAAGAAAGGAAAAAAAGTTGTTGCCTTAGGTTGAAAAATTTTTTACACTTAAAATATCAGTGCAGATATTTAACTTCCAGCTGCAAGTTACAGATATCCATCAAAAACTCATTTGAATAAACTGTATACTAATAACTCTGTCTTTGTAAAAATTTTTCCAAGTTGAAAAATGTAATTTGTTGCAACTTTTTAGAATAAAAATTTCAACTTAAATGTTATAAAGTATTCAATAAAAGAACGAAATGCCAGTGGACGTGCAAAATTGCAATACACAAAACAATTTTTCCTGAACGTCCAATTCATTTGTTTACAACAAAAACCAACATTTTTTTTTCCCACGTTTCCAAACATCACCCTTTACAACCGATAAATCACCCCCGCAGCATCCCCTGAACGAAAAATTCGTCGAAAACTGTTGTCCCTGAATCGGCTCTTTTTTGGGTGCACGACCGCGTCATAATCAGATCTTTATGGAAAGAAAGAGAGAAGATGCAGTCGCGAGCATTTGATTATCCCCAGCTTAGCGATTGTCCCAATTTCTCTATTTTCCGCCCATCAGAAGATTCTCCAGGCTCGCCCCTGCGCGTTCCCTCGGCCGCTTCCACCTCCACCACGGCGGCTCCTAGAGGGGATCTGGCCAATGAACGCTCGAGGCGGGTCTGTGCCGGTTGCGGGTAAACCCTCGCTGGGAAATCGCGTCAAACGGCGTCTGGGGCGCAACCATCGCAGACTGGTGCGATGCTCGCAGCTCTTTAGACTCGCCGGTTGCGAGACAGTCGATCCCAGGATGCTGCACGGAGCGCTGCCCCGGGCTTACCTGCCCCCGGGCCTAAGTTACTTCGGCGGCTACTACGGGGAGGACTTCGCGCCCTACCCGCAACTTCCGGCTTTCGTAAGTGTCGACGATTACTCAAGGATCGGGGACCAGCGCATCCTGCCGAGTTCCTGGAAGAGCCTGGGCACCGCGCTGCCACTTCCCTTGGACCTCTCGGTGAAGCCGCAGGTCAGCTGTTCATCGGTCGCGAGCAGTCCCAGAGCCGAAGAGTCCGAGACCATCGAGGTGGACGATGAGGAGGACCGGAAGGACCGGGTGCAGCGCCGTCTGGATTCCAGGGGCCTCAGCCGGGAGCTGGAACCCATGGACGAGGACCAGCTGAGCCACCTCTCGTACCCAGACCCAAGAAAGTACCAGTTCCCGACCCAGAAGATGACCCTCACGAGCCCGACCAGAATCGCAGCCTACCATCAGCAGTTTCTCCTAACGCCAGCCCAAAATCTGCACGGGGTCCACGCTCCCATGACGCCTCCCAGCACGCCATCTCCTCCGCAGTGTCCCAAGAGGAGGCCCAAGGAAGATGACCCCGGATCGCCCCCTGAAGGACGTCCTGCGAAGCAAGCCATCCAGACGGTCGAAAAAATCACAAAAGCCAAGAAGAAGCACGTGGCCAGAAGACTCAAGTTCGACGAGGACACCAGCAGCCCCGTTTCCGGTACGGTCATCCTCGGACCGGACGAGGCTGTCGTCACTGGCGACATCGACCCGGCGTTCAACGTCGTGGAGGTCACCGAGGAGGCTCGTGCGGAACTCGCAAAGATCGAGAACAGACTTGGGCCTTACCAATGCAAACTCTGCCGCCAACTTTACGACGACGCCTTCCAGCTGGCGCAACACCGCTGCAGCAGAATCGCACATGTTGAGTACCGCTGCCCGGAGTGCGACAAACGTTTTTCCTGTCCGGCCAACTTGGCGTCGCATCGCAGGTGGCACAAGCCGAGGGTCACCACGGAGGGAGTCACCCAGCCGACGACCCAGGGAGACATCGCGTGTCCCAAGTGCGACGCCAAGTTCTCCAGACAGACCGCCCTTAAGAAACACCTGAGCGTACACCACGCGGAGAACAATAACAATGAGAGTAGTGTCAATGGAGAAGAGGAGGCGAAAATGGCCCAGCTGATTGCCAGCGCTGACTGCGCCATCGAGTCCGCCTGACAAAAGTTCCCGGCGAGACCACTGCCCAGGAGACCAGACATCTACTGGAGATTCGGGCTGGATTTGTTGTGAGCGATCAAGAGGCTGTACGTGAGTGCACAATCAAAATACTCCAGGGTGGAGTGGGACCGGCCAGGTTGAGATTGGGTGCAATTGTGATAAAAAAAACTGACTCATTGTCATGGGTGCGGGATTCAAGGTGATCAGGTCTCTGAAAGAAAAAAATCAAAAATGGTCATTGACCCTTTTATTCACCTTCTAACAAATACTGTACATCTTTTTAAAATTGAACTTTTTTTTCTGCCAATTGTTATAATTATTTTTGTGGTATGATATGATTATTATTATTAACTTTAAACATATCAAATCTGATTTAAAAAATGATTGAAAACCGCTTAGTTGGGCCATTTTAAACACGCGAAAAAAAGAGTGTCTAAAAGAGTTGAATAAATCAATCATTTGTTTCACGGAGAATTCATTTACGGTCAATTTCAGATACAATTTTTTAATGAGTTTAAAATAAAAAAAAAAAAAAAAAAAAAAAACATGTTTTCACCGAATAATCCTGACAAGCAGAAAGTGTAATTTTGACCTAATAATCAGGAAAAGGGTAATAGAAGTGGGTATTTAAATCTAGTCATGTCTTATCATATAAAATATAAATTTATACAGTAAAATGTATTTATAAATCGTTGAATATAGACGCACATAGAGTTTTATTGACAAAAAAAATAACAATCTAGTAACAAATAATAGTGGAAAAGTCATGTTAAACAAATAGCTTCTGATATATTAAACTATAATGTATAATTCGTGTGAAGCTCAGAGTAATAGTGCGAGATACTTTTATTTTTCTGGGTTGAGGGAGAAAATCTGAAAAAAATAAATATAAAAATAGAGGAGAGGGAAGTTGATAAAATATTTAAAAAATGCATAGCAATGTCTAGTAATTTAATGTGAAAGTATATCAGGCGAACGAGGAAGTCCTAATTTGTTGATCCCAAAATTAGTAGCGCGTCTCGATTATATAAGTTAGGGTACAAAATTATTGCCAAAGATGATTGACAAATGAGATGATTCGTTAAGTGTGGGTAGAATTTTAGATTCATCATTTAGAGTAAGATGTATGGGAAATATGTTGCAACGTGTCGCTATTTGGTAGTCAGAAAAACATCCTAATCTCTTAAACATTTTGTCACCGCTTTATTTTGCAAATTAAAAAAAAATGCATGCTGAGTAGCTGAGAAATATTATTTTCATTGTTCAATTTTTTGTTTAAAATAGTGTAAATATAGATGATTTGTAAGATGCAATATTAGTTTCACTGAGTTACATATTTGAGATACGGTTTCGCCCAGCACGACAATTTCTAGTCATCAGTTTTATTATAGAATAAATAATAAGCTGTTCATTTTCACTCGAAAATGTTCGGATTAAATTTTTTGTGCAATTTTTTTCTCGTGATTCACAATGTTGAGTTTATTAGAGGGTATTTAATTTTCAAGATTGTCGAAATTTTGATTAATTCTAATTAAAAAATAACAAAAATTTACGTATAAAATAAAATGTTGATTTTTCAGATAGTATAAAAGTTAGTTTTTTTATTTTAAATTGGGTAAACTTTAGAACAAAGTAAATGAATGACAGAACATTCTCTGATGAAAATTTTACACTCACCTTTGACGAGACAACAGTTGAAAATTAGATACTCGAGGTATTTAGGATAAGTTTGCTTTTTCGTTGAAGTTATATTTTGTTCCTCAATTATTTTGTCATTCTACTTCGATAGAATGAAAGAGTACCGTCTAGTCCAAAGAAATAACTAATATGATTAAGCATTGCAATAAATTTGCGTGTACATATTAGTTTATGCTAATTAATTTAATGATTTAACGATAATTAATATTTATAAGTTCGAAACAGGGTTAATTTTAGTATAAGTTTGCTTATTACCTTTAAAATATTATACATTTTAGCTTGAATTTTTTTGTAAACAAGCTGGAGTATTTTTCACAACCTAAATTAACAAATCGTTATATATTACGTGTAAATATTTTTGGACCATAAATTATTTTTTTAATAAGTGAGATTTATTTAGTATAAAAAATCTTCGATTGTAAATTTTAATTATACATGACAATCAAATTATCAGTATTAACCGAACAAAATTTATAACAAAATTCAAATTCTGGCTGAGTTTAAATGAACTTTTTTCAGTTGCTACGGATAGGAATAAAAATAAAAAAAAAGGATCTAATTTTTATCTCATTCAAATGTTTCAATTTATGAAATTTATTTTCATTTAACTAGAATATTTCAACCCATCAAGGTATAATGTATAACATAACAATGTTTAGGAAGTAATTTGTGTGCGATCATTAGCAATCTGTATGTAAAAAAAACCGATTCTGCGACTGTGTAAAAATGTAAAAAAAAAAAAAAACCGCTGATAACGCTCGCGTGTTGAGTGTCAATTTTGTAAATTATTGTAAATGTTACGTCGAGATTCATGCCGACTATTTATCTTTAAGAGTTCATTTGTTCCGCGCGCAAACGTGTGTACGCAAATATGAAATAAAGTGTCAAGACAAATTTTTGAAAACCAGTAACTGGAACAAGTGTCAAATTTTATTCTTTCATTTGAAAAACAAATACCAATTCCTTACATTTTTTCCCAATTATTATTTAAATTTTTATTTTTAACTGAAAAAAAAGTTGTTGTAATATTCTTTGTTTCAAGAAGTTTCCTTATTTTCTTTATTTGATTTTAAAATTCGTTAATCAAACAGTTGGAAATTTAAAATTCAATGTTTGGAAACAAAAGATCGTTGAACAAAATTGTTTGACAGAGTTCTGTGAGTACTTTTCGATCGTACTGAAGGAGAAAAAAAATTATATTTTGATACGCGCGTCAAAGATGATATTGAAGTAACGAAGAGAAACTGATTTTCGTAAGAGGCATTGTCCAGGGATGATGCGGACCGATATTACCAGCATGTCGACATAATGCCCTCTCGTTCGACCTATACAGAAGGGATTGGCACAGCCCTGTAATCTTCGCGAAACCTTTGTGCCGCGCGGATAAAAAGATCTGTCGCACCCTTCGCTACGCCCAACTTGAGTTAGAGCACTTTAAATCCCGCAAGGTTGATTTGTTCGACGGGAAAGTGACGTCATAATTTTTGTTCGCATTTTTGAATTCCACAAAACATGTCAAATTTAGAAAACAGAAATTGCTTCATCCCTTGATACAATTTTGTTAACACATTTTTTACTTGTCCTTATCATCGAAGACAAACATTCAATTTTGATATATTTTTTTTTATTTTTCACCTCAGGATCAAAAATTGCTGCTAGTTATGACACGTCGTGGTTCGTTGCAATGTCGCCGACAAAGGCATCAGGAATTCACTTTTTTTTTGTTCTTAAACCGCCCTGGCTCTGGGATGTCACTGGGGCTGTAAAAAAGATAAGGGCAATTTCTCAATTTTCTCTCGACTTTGTCATCTTCGCTTTCTCGTTCGACAGCAAAATAGAATTTCCCGTGGACGCTTGTGCATCCTGTGTATTTCCTCTCAAAGTGCATGGCACCCGATTCATATCGGAGAATTTTTATACTGATGGAAATTTTACTCCATTCAATTCTTTTATCACCCGGAGAGAGTACAAAAATACATTGAGTGAAAAAACTTTCTTACTCGGGGAGGTAAATTTAGCGAAACAAAATCACGTTACGTGCGAATCGTGCGCGAATAAATTCAATTGGAAAAGAATATCGCAAGTTGGAGAGGTGGACAAACAAGCTCCGGGCTTTTACCACTCGTCAAACAATAACGGACTGGTCACAATACACTTTTGATCCTGCGACGACAAATATCCCACGGATAATAACTGTAAAAGCTTCGAATGGCGAGCACTTTTGTCGACTTGCACTTGGCAAAAAAAGAAAAAAAAAAAAGATCGAAGAAGAAAATAATGCAATATAATAATTATAGATATATGTAGTGTGGCTGAACGATTATCGATAGAAAAGATATGGTGGACTTGGTATTGGTATTACACTAATATTTATTTTTCCCTTTGTTAAACGAATCCTCTTGAGGTGGCTAGGTACCGAGATACGTATCCGAGATATCAAAAAGAAGTCCGGGAATTAGCCGTGCCGAGGACAGATGTATCTGTATACTATGGTTCTATAGCGCTCTTAAGATGCTTCCCCACGGATCATCCGGCAGCGTCAATGCAGCGCTGGATTCAAATACACTTCTTTAATTCCCCGTGTCGTACCAATAATTACGTGACCCTCCTGCGGCGAAGGAAATTACATTTTCAACAGTACCTATACATAAATGGAAATCAAAATTGGCCGACTATTCATGGATACTTTTCACTCGGATTCAAACTCTCAACTTCAAGACTTGCAGTTTTTAATAAGTGAGACGTAAATCATCGATGTTAATGATAATTTTTGCTCAGTTGGCATATTTTAAAATGGGATGACTATTCATTGGCCCGTTTCACTCATCTCCAAATTGCTCATTTAAAAATGAACTTATACATCATTTATGTATATTATATTACACATTCAGGTGTGCAACCGAATAATTTTATAACGAACAAGCATAAATATTTTTATCAGAATTTCGCATTAGTATTACACATGATTCTGTTAAAATATATCTAATTTATGGGCAATTTAATAGGCAAAAGTCTATTGAGGTCTATTATTGGTTAAATTAAATTATATTAATGTTAGCTTCGATTATTTGTGTATGATTTTTCTTAATTTTGAAAAAATGAAATAACAACATTTCACATGGCCAGATATAAAACTTTATATTTCAGGATTTATTTTTATATTAATTTTTCATGTTTAAAAACAAAATTAAAAATTAACATTTCTTTTAAACCACTTTCACTGCTCAATCATAATTTTCACTTTTTGTTGTATCGATTTGTATAGCTATACATAATTTATATCATTCAACTTTTCTAATTGTTGGAAAATGTATCAAGTAATAATCAACTTTTGTTTCAGTTTCTTTCATTTGAATTCGTTGGTATAGGAATGTGGAGATTCCAACGAGTGTAACCGCACAGTCTCGTTCATTCAATGTATACATGTGGCAACGGTTGAATATTTTATGTTCTGTAACAGGGAAGCAACTGACTTGTGTGGGGATAAAGATTTTGATACAAGTCAATCATTCTGATATTGCTTTCGAAAATTTCAATTTCATTGGCGAATAGCATCCCGGTGGGTTTATCATTAAGAAAGTAGCTAAATCGGCCCTGCAGGGGCGAGCACATTCGCAAGGAAATTTTTCAAGAGCCCTCTTCGGTTAGAAATCCGAAGAATTTTTGCTCCAGAGGAAAATAGACATTACTTCAAGTCACGCGTTTCTATATAATGTGGCATCCCAAACGATGTTATGGCATTTTTCGATCAAGATATCACATTTTCTCATCAAGTTATTTTCAATCTTTTAGTTTCACTGCTTCTTTATATAAAAAATATTCTTGATAAGAAAAAAAAAAAAAAAAAAAAAAAGAAATACCAATTGAAATTCAAAATTCAGAATAGTTTCAGCTATTATTACTTCACAAATATTTATGGAAATCTGTAAACAAATTTTATTAATATAAATTGAAATGAAATAATGTGAAATGCAAGATCTCTCAAAACTGTATTTCATTCTGTAAAATTAATTTTTTTTTCATAATTTTTTTTTATAAATTTATATGTAAAAAAAATAAATAAGTTGACCAAACGGTTGTATAAAGTTTTATTTTATAATAAAAATGAAAGATGAAATAGAGAAAGAATGATAGTCATGAAAATGAGATACTTTTTGTTTGTGCCAGTGCGGAATAAAAGATACGACAAAGCAAAAGAACGTCCAAATTGGAACGGTAAGTGAAACACTCGCGGAAATGAGATGCTCGTCTTGTTTCTGGTCGTTTGCCAGTTTTGCATTTCCGCTCAGCTGGACACACCGGGCACAACCAAGGCGATCCCCTGTCGTGTTTTGCCTTCAAAGAAAACCGCACATCTACGTCCCTGGGACGAGCGGTCAGTTGAGTTTAATGATGTCGTGGCCGAACTTGTCGGCGACCCCTTGCCAAGGTGGCAATTGGCGTATCTTCACACCTCAATTATAACGAACTCTGGCTTAATTTTCGCAGGTGAAAAAAGTGGTCCCCTCGTATTTTTCCCCAAACAATTCTTTTTTTCAAATCAATTTGACCCGCTTAATCGACTGTAAAATAAATTTAATGCCATCTAACTGCCCTTATTAAATAGACGAAAATATTATTTTCACAAATTGAATTTTTTATTTTTCCGGTTGAATTTCATTCTCAGAATCTTGGCGATTCGGTGTCTTCGTTCGAGGAGTTGTAGTCGAACCGTGATAAATTTCGAAAAATGTTGCTTATGCCGGTTGAAAGTGGAATGATCTATAATAATTGAAATTTAAAATTAAAATAGACGAAAAATCTTTAAATAAAAATATAACACATAGGGACATGAAAGTAAAAAATTACAGTTAGTACAAATTGAAAACAATGTTTTGAGGGATAGAATAATTTGAACTTTGATGTTCCCGTTAAATTGAACAAAGAATAAAATGACCTCATCAGCTCCCCACGAATTTTCCTCCTTGAGCTCGCTACTCTGCTCTTCAGAACGATTCTCATTCATGCCAGCATTGATCCTTCTCTCGCAGCGGATCAACTCTTCCTCAAATTTCCTGACGGCTCTATCGACGCCACGATTCAACGAATCATCGGACGCTGAATCCGAAAGTGCGATATCTTCCTCCTCTTCGTCGGCCAAATTGCTATTCCGTTTCTGCTGCGAGAAATCCGTTAGCACACCCGAATCAACGGACTGAACTCGTTTCTTTGGGACTACTATGTCGATAATTTCTTCCATCCTCTTATTGTTGTCTTTCGGATCTTCAAATTCTGCCTCTTCGTTGTGCAATTTATTTGATGTTGATTGAAGCTTGGATTTAAATAAATTTGATTGTTCAGCATCTGAGTTTCGACGACAGGAAGTTAAGTTTGAAGTTGACGAGCTGGAGAAGGTGAATGATCTTGGATTGATGGTTTCTCTGAACTGTTGCATTTCCTGATCTAGACGACGTTTTATGTCTCGCAATTGGGTGTTAGTTGATTCCTCGCTTAGCCAGTGAGTAAGCGCCGGTGTTTTCACAAAAATGATCCGGTTGAGTTCGGTTTTTTGGACTGACAAATTGCACTGTTTGGGGTGGGACTGGTATACGTTTCTGATACTAACAAGTTTTTCAAATTCTATTTTATTATTCTGTTTGATTAATTCAATAATTGTTTCTATTTATACATTTTTTATGTACAAAATATTTTTTTTATATCTTATACATTTATAAAAGAATAAAACCGAATATATTAAATAAATAAATAATAACGAATATATTATATAAAAGACGAATATATTTTCGTGTATGAGAGAAATAACGAAAACTAACTGATGAAGTATGCAGTTGATGTTTATCCAGAATGTCTCTTCAAATAGTTTTGTATGTTTGGTTTTTATAATTTGCTTTTTATATTTTCATATTTTTATATTTTTATATTTTATTTTTTATTTTTCAGTTTTTTTGGTTTGCATTAAATTTAATACAAAAAAAAATTGTTGTATTTTAAAAATACAACATTTTTAAAATATGTATATCTTGGATAAAATGTATGAAAAAATACACAACCCTGTATATTATTTCTTGTGCATTAATGATAATTATAAATATAATTTTTTAATTTTGTTTAGTGAAAGGAATTGGTTTTTATAATTACGTATTAATAATCTTATTGATTATATGATAAATCAAATTAATAATTTCGATCAATCAATTCTAATATAAAAAAAGATTAGCAATACCGTCGGTTGTGCCGCTCATTATCTCCTCCTTTATTTAGATAAGAGAAAGAAGAATCCGACAAGTCAAATTGCGATCCTTTCATAGCGTTTTGGTACTTTTGAATTTCACTTAGATGTTTCTTCTCCCTGCGTAAACTTTCGCTGCTCCAATTTGATCTACCAACTCGATCATCCAACTTCAGTGTAGGTGAAAAAAAAGTTTCTTGATCGTTTTGTTGCAATTTTTTTTTGGATTCGCATTTACATTTACCTATATGAAACAAATTTTTTGATCAACACAGTTTTGCAACAAGAAGTTAATAATAATAACTTTCTACAATTTTTGTACAAAAAGTATATTCTCAAAAAAAAGAACTTTTTTTCCAAAAAAAAAATATTTGAAAAAAAAAAATATTTTTTCCAAAATGAATGATTACAAATACCATTTTTTTTATAACGCGTCTCATCAGCCTTATGTAGATTCACATATCTGTCACTGAGATCTCCCTTAACTTTGTCCTCGCTGTAATCATCGGTGTCTTGTTTCTTCTTTGAAGAGTGTAATTTCCGATGACAATGGCGACGACGCAAACAGTGACAATGGTGGCAGGGATAACAGGCCTTGCAACGGGAGCATTTGCCAATGCAAACACTATCATCTGTGGCGATGTTTAGATTCAGCGTGGCGAGGTCGAGTTTCAGCGGGCCATCTGTGGTGCACTGGACACACCGGTCGCGCTTGTTTGAATACACTCTCGGAGTCACCAGGCTATCGTAAGGATCGATCTTATGAGTCGCTCGAAAAAAATATTGAATTCGCAATAGAACTTAGATCTCTGAAAAACGTCGCGGTTAGATACTTTTTCATGTAACTCGTCGGTTCATCCCTCGACTTTCTTGGCCTCGCCAGGATTCCCAGTGACAGATTTGGCGTCGAAAAGAAATCGCCTCGGCTATCCAGGTTGATTGTCTTTGGTATGAAAATTTTCCGCTGCCAAGAATTCAAGTTTATGGAAAACAAATACTTGGATGTGAACGACTTAAAGATGCTGAGATAATTGCCTGAAGAAAAAATTGTTTAGTAATTAAAAAGACATTTTTGATTGACTTTTGGTTTAACCTCTCTAACATTTGATTTTAGAAAATTAATCAAATTAAAAATAATGAAATAAAAAAAAGACAAGATTAAAACTAAACTTATGAATGAAACTTTTGTTTGCGAACAATCTTTTTTGTTCAACAAATAAACAATGTTACTTAAAATTATTATCGTTTAGAATTGTAATCAAATTTTTTATTCAACTTCGACTTAATAAAACTTGTAACTGAAAAAATAACTTGTTGAGTCTTGTACGTAGATGTAACTGGGACCTCGGAGTGCTTTTGATCTCCGAAAAGGGCACTACGCGATCCTCGTTGTCCTTGTCATTCATTTTCCACGCCACATCCTCGATAACTTGACGCACTCGTGATTTAAATTCCACCCTGGAAAATTCGAAAGGGTGTGATGACACAGGATACATTTATCGCGAAGCCAAATTCACGATTTAGCTGTTTTATTTTGTAGCATAACAAAAATCCAAAGTTATACACCCGAAGGTTAGATGTCACTAATTCTATTGTTTTTTTTTTTTTTTTTAATTCTCTTCGGTATAATAAAGTTAAAAAAACTGAGTTTAATGAGAAAAAGCGTTGATAACAAGTAGGCTCTTGTATAGTTTATGTCACAGAGTGTCAGGACTCTTAGCGTCGAAGCGGAAAACTTATTCATGCACGATGGAATGTCTCATTGCATTGCGAAGGTTAGTTAGTCCAGGTATTTAATATGCGCGCACACTTCTCATCGCTCTAAATCGTTTCAAATTACGTCTGATTATTCAACGACCCGGCGAAAAATGCAGCGCAAATTTGACGGCCCTCTATATAATGTCCGAGTTTATTAAAAACATGAAAGCCCAATAAAATTCCAATTAATGTCGTTTTCTCATCATAATGGAAGGCGAGCAAAACATTCTTCTGAGAAATAGTTCAGATGCAATTCTCTCATCTTGAACAATAAAATTTATTTACAAAGTGTTCCATTTGAAAAGAATGAAAAAATAGAATGCAATTTTAATCTTGAATCTACATTTTGTTATTTACAAAGTGAAAACAAATTAATATAAAAATTTAACGTTGTTAAATTTCAATTTTTCTTTCATTTTCTTTAAGCTATAACACATTTTAAGTTAATTTTTATTTGAAAATGCAAATATGATTTCAGAATTTGAATTTTAGATTCAAATTAAGAATATAACTTGAAGTTTGTTATATAAAAAAATGGGGTTGTGACAGTGAAAGTTAAATGAATAAAATTGTACGAAAAAGGAGCGATTCATATTGACGTGATAAGTGGCGACAAAGTGTCGCATAGGTCAGCCCATTGTGGGAGCGAGATAAATCGTGGCGCACACGTGAATTAGACGAGTAATTATATCCAGTGGCGACACACACAAGCGCGATGTCGAGCGACATGCGTGATAAAATTATTACCGTAAATACCGTAGTGCATGTCGCCTTTCTCAAGATCAAATTCGATTAGCAAAAGCCACTCGCGTTTACCCCAACGCTAGCAAAACGTGGCTGTCTATATCGGAACGAGATTTTTAATTGCTTTTGCCTTCGAATTTCTGCTTATCGTTCGTACTGTTTCTGTTTTTTCGCCACAAAAACAATTGTTTCTTCATTTGTTTTCGAATTTCGATTAGCAATTTTGAACTAAAAAAAGTCTACATTATCTTAATTTAATTTAAATTTAATTTTTAATCTAAATTTGATCAGATTAAAAAAATGCATAATAATATAAAATTTATTTGATCAGCCTGATTCATGGCCAACAAAATATTTTTAGATTAAAAAAGAAAAAAATTATGATTACACGATAGAGTGTTGAAAATAAACCTTAATTGAATTTTGACATAACTTTTTTCGCTTTACAATATAATTAATGAAAAAAAATCTGACCAAGAATGTTCGATCAAGATTAGAGCTCTACTTTTGTTTAACCACGCTGATTTATGTCACACGTTACAACTCCTGTAACTTGACTACAATTTTTTTTATCCGAACGTCCATAAAACTTAATTACCCAAACAACATTTTTTTTGACGTAAAACATAAATGTTGGATCGTCGCAGTTCCTCGATAGCGGAGTTTCGCGCTCGATACTAACCAGTGGTGTGTAATTAAAGCTAGAAAAATGTGCGAAAAGTTCATTCCAAACACTTCTGCCCGTATTTTAATATGGAAAGAAAATGTGTTATCGGTGGCGCGCGGATTATAGAGTGCCAATGCACAATCTTGCTCCACATATCTCGCGTTGCTCAGCGTTTGAATCTTCGCGCCACCTCTAATTGTCAATTATTACGAGGTAATTGTTTGTTATTACTCGGCATGTGAGTAGGCAAACTCCATTATTCGTGCTAACTCTTGTCGTTCTTGACACAACGCGCGGCTTATCATTCGAAGAAGTGCGGTGATAAATCGTACCTACTTTTATTCAAGCTTTCACGTGACGATAACTAAGAAAAAAACACTACGAAAAGAAAACAATTACTTTTAGATCAAGATCCGCGATTTAATTGTCAATTTATTTTACATCAATTAGTCGCAATTAGTACACTGTTCAGATTTTAACTACTTAATTGTTAGTTTCCCGAGCGTGATTAATTATTTTTACTTGCTCTCGATTGTTCATTAGTTTATTGACTAATTAAATGTTTTGAGCAATTTTTTTTGTAGACAAAAAAAATTGAGTACGCTAAAAAAATTTGAACTTTAATTACACGTATTTTGAAGTTTATGTGAATCACACTGATCTGATGGGTGTGATACTTTTATATATACAAGTTTGTATATATATATATATATAAACATACTTCAATACGACTTCATTTCAAGTTAAATTATAAAATGTAATATTTACGTGACTCAATTCACACATAATCTGACAAGTGTGATTTGACATTTCACACAGTTACTTGAATCACACATATTTAAATAAACAGTGTGATTCACACAGACTTTACAGAAAAACACTTCAGATGAAAGAAAATGAAGGTGAAAACAAGAATAATGTGATTTGGAGATCGAAAACAAGTTCTCACGTTCCGGTCTATGAAAAGCAATGACAGATGATGAGTGCAACGCCGAGATCTAATGAAATTAGACCGATGTGTTGCGAGCGATTGAATTTCAGCGATCGCGATTAAGGGCGCTGAAAAACGAATCGCAAAGCTGGCATGTAAACCAATTTGCACACCGCGACTCGAGTCGGCGATCGTCTCTCTGTTGCGGAGCGCAGATATTTCCCAGAGGATTAGGGTGGTGCTTGCGTTCCCACAAGACGGCACGTGACTCAGGCAGTCTAGTTGGCGCACAGAGACTCGGACGTCCATGAAAGCAAAACAAAGCGACTCTTCTTGTAATTAAAAAAAACGTGCTCCACGTGCTTTTATTGACAATAATAAAATGCGCCATGAATAAGAACCTCTAACAGTTTTTCCGCTAATTTTAACGCCAGGAATTGTGTATTGAAAGGGACAGCCAATTATTGTCTGGAGATCAATGTAAATATATCAAAAAGTTCTTTTTGGTAATCCGACAAGGAACTGAACATAAATATTGTTTTCCAACAATATGCGGGTGTAGGGAAATAATAAAACAAAAGATTTTTGAAGGGTGAATATATTTTTCCAATTCTCAAAATCAAAGAATAAAGATTCGAACTTTTTGGGGGGAGAAAATAGAAAAACATTGAAAAAGGATTCAAGATTTGATTGTCTTTTGAAATTTATTGCTAGACACTTTTTCGAGGGGTAAAAATTGTATAGAGCTTGGGAATATTGTTTTTCAATGGTTTTGATAGTTTTCTGGGCATGCCAATGACGTCATCTGTGTAATATCACGAGTTTAATATACACGCTATCTGCATGGAGTGTCCCGGGAGACTGGTTTACGGGTCGGGGAATCTCCCGTGCGAACCATTGACGATGCTCATTATAGCCGAAGAGAATCGAGCTTCCCTCGGGACAAAGACGAAACAGATCTGCGCATCATCGTGGAGGATTTTTATGATGCAGCCATGTCTATTCACTTATTTCAGACGTTTACTGTGATTTTGGATTATACTTTTATCTCCCAACTATACAATTTAGAATATAATAAACTGCACATTTTTGTACAGCTAATTTAAAACAAATTCAACGTTATAACAAAAAAATACATTACCGATTAAAAAAAAAACAAACAAACAAAACAAAATTACCCTTAATAAAATTAGATCTTGAAATCAACTTTCTAAGTTCTAATTTCGATGTTTTTTACCATGAACTTGTCAATTCGAAGCGGTTTTCTTCTTGTTAAATATTTCAGAATAGATTGGAAGAGTTATGACCGAAAAGTCTCATGAAAAATGTAGGTGAGTATAAGCCGTCGAGTTAAAAAAAAAGTAAAAGGAAAGTACGAGACAATGGCAATGATCGTGAAATAAGTTGATTGGGAATAAAATTGTTGGTTTTGCGAGACGCACAGTGCTACAGTACTCTACACGTGTAGAGTTTGACAACTATCGCGGTATCGTTCAACTTTTTACCCACCCCCGTCACGGCTGAATGATTTACAGTTTATCATGGGAACAGTGCATACGCGAACATAAACGTTGTACGCTGTGGATTAGACTCTAACATAATACATTTTCAGCAGGAGAGAGAATTCGCGATTGGTCGCGTGCACGGCACGTGTCAGGAGCTGACTATAGCAACCGGACAACGACCATGGACTCCTCCACCCTCGTTCAATTGTTGCCCGTGAAATATTTTCGAACATGACGCAGTTTGAATCGTCGATTCCGATCGATAAGCGTTCTAAAAATGTTTCTTCTTTTGCCAATAAAGTAGGGGAATAAGGAAAACTTGTCGTGCTATCCGATTGGACAGGAGCTGTTTGTCTTGGAGCTCTGAAATTAGTCAGGATTGAAAATCAGATGATTATCTAAGCTGAGTGTTTATGTGCGGATTCAATTAGGCCCGAAAGTTTAATCGAATAAGTCGCAAAACGCCCTTTTTAATTAGTCCCCGCATCGGCGAAATGTGCGCTGGATAGTGTATCTGATCAAACACCGAGAGAGCATCAGCTCATTTTTCGCTCGCCCTTCACTTTCTCTCTCTCGATGAAATTTATTTAAGCGCGCTTCAGTCGGACTTCCTTCCACCACATGTTCCCAAATATTATACTCGCAAACTAATCTCATTTTCTGGTAGACCTTTTTGTTTCATCGATATGCGTCCTTTCAACATAAGAGCCGCTCTTCTTTGATTAATTATCTCTTCATAACATTAAAAATAAATACCCTCGCTTAGTGATTGATTTTAATCTTAATTTGTATAAAGTGACATTTTTTGAAGCTACATCTAAAATTCAAAATCGAAATACATAAACAAAATAAATAAAAATGGAATCATTTTTTAAAGAAACTTTATAAAGTTTCTTTTCATTCAGACGAATAAAATCAAATTTGAACATTTTATTAAAAAAAAAAAAAAAATTAGAAAATGACATCTATTTTATTGAAAATTAAAATCTACTATTTGTTAATATTGTGCTATGTATACATTTAGTGTATCGCTTTTTATGATTAAATTTTATATGAAATAAATTGAAATTCACAAAAATGTTGATGTGATATTTTCAGCTAAGCAATATCTAAAATTTTTGTTAGATAAAATGCGACACCTGGGTGACACAATAGTGAATGCGTCAAAAAAATGTGCAGTGCATTAAAGAATCGTAGCTGTAGGCTATGGTATACTATGTGCTGTACGGCACGTGTCGGTTGAACATTGTGATGTGCCGAACAAGATGAATGAATGTCCAAAGTATGCGTGTTCTTATAGGCGTTGCGTGTCTGTGTGGGAGCGTGTTTTTCGTCTTGGTTTTCTTGGTTCCTGCGCGCCTACAATTACAGAACGTCGCAAGAGCAGGAAGTGAGGGTGGAAGGCGCGATGGAAATAAGGGTCGACTAAAGATTAAACGTGTCAATGCCAGAGATATTCTTGTGATCTTCAGGGACAAATGAACTTATCGAGTCAATTCGTTATGATTTCGACTAATTTTTGTATTATAATTTTTAAAATATACAATTTTCTAACAAAAAATTTTGATATCAATTTAATTTGAACATTCATTTATTAAACATTCAAGTCAGTTCGAAAATATTATCTTTGAAAATGAATAAAAAGTTTATTTTCAAATTATCGCTACTTGTGTGCAAATTTGACATTTTCTAATGTTATCAAAAAAATTATCGTTTGATTCACTTAAAACAGTGGAGCTCATTTTCTTTGACAAAAAGAGTTTTCTTCCAGTTTGTTTTGGATCCTTTTGAAATACGGGCTTGCATTCATCCGGTATTACGTTTCTTCGATGAGGCTCGCAATTCGAACTTGTTGTGGAAGTGGATAAGTGAATTACGCAGCAGTATTAGCTTCGCCATTCAGACGACGACCTGGGCATAACCCTTTCGCAAGCTCTTTATGAATACAGTAATTAACGCGTACACCTCGAATTACCCAGGCAGCGCAAATTTAGAGCCCGAGATACTGGATAGAGACAAGTGAGAGGGATTGTGCGAAGCACCGTACACCATAGGACCAACCAGAAAATAGAATAATCCCAGGATGCAACTGCTCCACCTGCGATGTGAGAGCCAAACGTGTGTGCATGTTAACAGAATTACTTAGATGCATTTACAGTGCTTTTCATCGTCTCCGACATAACGTCATTATTCTCTGCTTGTTAGGACATAAGCTCAGCCTGTAATAATCAGCAAATGTTTGTGCGACGGATGAATAGTTGAAATTGTTTCTATAAAAAAGTAATGATCTCAAAATTGAAAGAATCGAACGCAAATTTATGTACAGATTTATTTTTTCAAATTACTATACCAATTTTAATATTTTGTTTCATACGTTTCGACAATTCAAAAGAATTTTAAAATATTGGCGTATAAGCCTTTTATAATTTTACTACTTTGAAAGTGAAAAAAAAAGTTTTTTTTTTTATTAAATACCTACATAGTTTTTGTAGAGGTCAATGAAAACACACTTTCAAAATGCTACAGTTTAGAAAAATGCTGTAGTTTGAAAAAATGCTTTACTCACTGTGCAAAGGATTTTTATATGACAATGTTTTTTGCATCCCAAGAGAAACGTATTGCTCTTCAGCAGATGAGAATGAGTCCGGATAAAATCGCAAAAGTTTCATTTTCACGTCAAGCTTTTATTTCAGGTCCCAATTTTTTTTTTTTTTTTTTTTTTTGCTTCCTGGCACATTTTCATTGGTGAGTGCACAATAGACTTGGAAACAAGTTGGCGTTGCTGTAATGAGCGCGTGCCACTGACAACAAGAATACACCCGAGTGGAGCGTCAAAGAAAGAATTTTAGTCCGCCGGTGAAGGTTGATAAGTATTTCAGATTTCGATGCAAAAGCGACGAGACACTAAAAACAATGAAAATCACTGTTTTCCTGACATATTTTTTATTCTCTATTACAATACAACAAAACAAATGAAAAACATTAATCTGAAACATTTTTTACGCATCAGTGAAATTATAAATGATGTATAATTCTTTGATAACATAATATCATTCCTTTACATTTTTTACTGATTCAATTTTTATTGTTATTCTCTTGAAAAAAAAAAAAAAAACTAATTGCCACCAAACGACATTGCAACAGTTATCATCGTATTCTCACGCATTTCTTTGACGATGAAAATTGCGAGTTTGTACGGCCCCCCACGAATTTTCGGTTGAATGTCGGATGCACGTGCATTAATCGATCGCGCCCCCGATAATGAGGTCGAGGGTGTCGTCTGG
Source organism: Trissolcus brochymenae (assembly GCA_030523145.1). Lineage (NCBI taxonomy): Eukaryota > Metazoa > Arthropoda > Insecta > Hymenoptera > Scelionidae > Trissolcus > Trissolcus brochymenae. The sequence goes on from JAQQRF010000562.1 coordinate 233,615, forward strand.
CCGATGGGCTGTGAAAAAAAGCAGGATGGGAAGACAAGGCCCCATCGCACCCCGTAAATAACAATGAAATGCGGATGAATGTACAGCACGCGTGGGCACTTTGTGCCAGTGTGTAAACGCGCCTTGTGAACGCGCGTGGGAATGTCGGTGTTTGGCGTGTTTCGTCGCCGATGTTTGGCCCACCGAGTCTCTCGAGTACCCGACGGTTAATGGATAATTTTTTATGCGTAAACAATACATCATCCAGACGATGACGTGCTTCTTTTTAGTTTCATTTCCTGAGGTAGCAGAAAGCCGATGGGAAAAAAGGGGGCTTCTTTTTGAATTCGATTTATTAAATACTTGTTTATTAAACAATCACCGTCACAACAATTTGTAGTCATATATTTTTTTTTGTTTCAATTTTGCACTGTGAACGAATTTTGCAAGCAAACGTAAATGCAACATTCAAAATCATTTTGTATATGATGTAACATATACAGTTAAATATTGAGTAAGTTTCGTTTATTTTAATTATTTCACAGAAATTATATAATTGTGAATGTAAATAATAAGCGGGTTGTGGTTAATGTAGCTTGAATAATTTTCATTGGTGCATTAGACGCCGTGTATGTAACCCTATCGATGTATCTATAAACTTCTACTATATATGAGCAAGTGTATTTATTATCGTGAGTCAAAGCTATTAATGTGTTTTGATAGAAGCTGCATATAATTTGTGGATTGTTAATAACCAGTATAATTATGTACATTTCTTTTTTTGTCATCTAGTGGAATAATTAATTCATCCTATAATAACAATAGTAATTGTAATATCATAATTAAAAAATAACCATAATAATCATCGTTATAATTTAACCTAATTTGCATAAAATTTTTTGAAAAAAAAAAAAAAAAAACACATTAAACGATAACAAGAAACAGGAAGTTGTACAATTATTTTACACTTCATTAATTTTGTTCCGTCGAAATCAATTAAGATATATAGAAATTCAATTTTCCATGTCACTTCGTTATGTTTCGTTCGTTATAAAAAAAGAGAACATATTCAGTTGCGTGGGAATTTCAGTAATACGCTTTGTAACCGGGGGTCTCAGACGTCTAACAGTGTCAATTTGTTGATTCAAAGCGATACATTAAAAGCGAGGAAGTATATTAAAAACAGATAGCAAATCGATTTTTCGACGGTTAAAATAAAAGAATTTCAGAGGGTGGAATTGAATTCACCTTGAACTATACATTTAAAGTACATATTGCTATTGAATTCAATTTTCTTTTTTTTCATTTCTACAATTTGTTCCATTTTTTAATTGTGCTGTTTTACAAATTTGTGTTATCTTTATTATGATGGAGAGAGTTTTTTTTTAAGGGGGAAAGAATTTGTGCTAGTCTCTAATGTAGACTAAAAAGTCAACATGAAAAAAGGAAATAAGATTGCCGAAATAGCACACGTGTCATATTTTCGCATATCACATCAGGCACGAAATATTTATTCAGTTTTTTTTCTTCGTCAATAACGCATCGCGTGCTTTCCTGCATCGTAACACGTGTGCGTGCACGCACCTTCGTAATGAGTCAGCGCGTGAAACTCTATCGACGTCTAGACGCTTGTTGTCGCCGTCCCAAACATCGCATCTTTTGCTAAATTTACCAGACGCTTATACATTTACCATTCCAGTGATTCAATTCAAGTCAGATTGTATTTTCAAACTTTATGAATTCAAATATCAAATAGTTTTCTAAATTGAAATATAAACTAAAACTGTTGTACACAAATTTCATATACAATTTTCGAACAAAAAACAAGTTCTGTCATTAAAAAAAAATTGTGTAGACCATTTAAAAAAAAGTGGAACAGGAAGAACAACTGAATAAAATGAGATCAATTCAAAATGAACCAGCTGGAAAATTGAGGCGCTGATATAAATCAAAAAGAAAAGCAGATGGGAAGGACTTTGAAGTATAAATTTTCCTGACGCGTGCCAGAAAAGTTGCTTAGGTAGATTGATTAGTCACTGACCACTCCCATCCAAAAAGTTGGTCAGATGATATACATACGTCAGCGGAATTTAAATAATGAACATATAACTCATGACAACTCATCGTGATACAATTCTTTCACTTTAGATTTTTATCTGGTTATGTATCAAATGATACAACATAAATAGAAAACACGCATTTTGAGTTTACAATAAAAAACGAAAAACTTTATCAAGATAGGACAAAAATTGTTTTAAATTAAAAATAAAATTGTACTAATTGAAGAACAAAATTTTAATTAAGACACTGTTTTTTTTATTTGGAAAGAATAGAATAAAGTAGTGTTCCAAGTACTTTTGTAATCAAATTTTCAAAACGATCCAAGGACAAAGTAAAAGTTTAGGCTATCTAATTGCAGATTTACTGACAAGATAACGCCGAAAGGTTGATTAGGATTTGATGAGAAGTTCAACTTACGTATGCTAATGTCATCAAATTATTGATCAAGCGATGTGGAAGAGAACATGATGTTGAGACGTAATAGCTGTTCAAAAATCTATTACATATAGGGAAGCCTTAACTTATTCATGGACCTGTTGAAGCAGTGGAGATGCGTTTAGGGCAAGGGAGGGCGCGACAGTAGTTTCGGCACCCCGGCGCCCAATCTGCACAGTGGCTGGTGGCGGTCGAAATTGGCCTTTTAAGAGATACAACGTGCTCTATCTCGCAGTCGCGTTGAGATATGTTCATTTAAAGACTACGCACTTCAGCGGCACGCCGGGGATGAGTGGCTGCAGCCGACGATACGTCGCTCCTGATTCGCGCGAAATAAACAGTTTGATCAGATTCGTTTAGTCGCTTGTGAGATATACAGAGAATGGCTTCGAGTGTTAATTTTATGAATCAATCTTTCTGTGTACCTCAACCCCCTTTATGCAATAAAATTAATCGTTACAAATTGAAAAGTAATTGGCAACGAATAAATATCATCAAAATACATTCAAGACAAATTTTATTTTCTTTTAGTTTTATTTTTTTTGTCATTTTATTTTAAAATGACAAAAATTTAATTTTGCCCCACGGGGAAAATTATTGTTCCTCATGAAATATTTACTGCGTGTGAAATATGAAAGGTGAACATTTTAAATATTGAGTGAATCGAACATACACAATGTTGAAGAATTGACAGGCATTTTTTTTATCAATAATAAATAAAAATGTGTAATGTTTACAGTAGGGCAGGATAGTTACGTCTACATATACAAAGTATTTTGTATGTTTCGTTATGCTGTATATACAATAATGAAAATTAAAAAGTAAAAATTGAATAATAAAATTCTTATTGTCCCCTCGTATTCATGCAATAGACACATTTCTTTTGTTTTATTTCAAGGACAATCCAATTTCCTTAAAATTCAATGCTTGAAAAAAATCATGCACAATCATTCCTAACTGATGATTTTATTGATTCTTGGCACTAATTGAAAAAAAATTTTTTTCTTTCCAATTTGAAAGATAGAGTTGAATAGATAAAAAAACTTTAAACTGATGTTTGTTTAAAAGTGGAATTTCATGAGAATACTTTTTTAATTTGGTTAATTTCATGAATTATAACTTCCTTCATTTTTTTAAAGAAGCGATACAAAACTTTGTAATTGAAAATGGGACAGGTCAAAAAGAGTTGAAGGGAGGCAATTTCTTGAAGACACTTTTTTTGCGTAAATTCGAGCGAAGAAATTGGTTTTTGATCGGAGCAAGTCTCGTCAAGTGACAAGCGAGGTATGTCGCGTACTCGAAAAGGGAGCAACGGCGAATTTGCATCGAAAGTGGTTCTCAAAGGCGTTCAACGACAGATTGCACGGGAAAAATCGTTTCTTACGATTTTGCATTCTAAACTGATGCATTTATCACCGGTTTATCATTCAAGTGCTTCAAATAAGCTAATTGAATTGTTAACAAAAATTTATTTTCATTTATAATTTTGTTTTCAATAATTTTTAAACGACAATTTTGATTTTGGTAGATAATTTCGTTCTTTTCGTTTACACTTTGTAATTTTGTTAATTTTTGTATTTCAATACAACAATTCGAATTAGAAATATCTTTTTATCGACAATGAAAAAAAAAAAAAACAGTCAATCACAAAAAATAACTCATATAATGTTTAGGGCTTTGTACAAATATAGAATAAATATGAACAATTTATTATTTATTTTCAGTCGCTGAAAGAAGTAATAAAAAAAAATTAATTTATTTGGATTGATTACTGTCTACGTTATTTATACGAGTGGAAATATATATCCGATCGTGTTGTGTCGTTTTATTCAACTCTTCTTTTAGGTTCATGTCCTATGGATGGATTTTTCATGTCAATTTCAGCGACAAAAGTAGCGGAAAAGAAATAACCTACGTGTCCATGCAATAATTCAACGATATACTGAACATTTCATTTAATTAGACTAGGTAGAGGTAGAGTTTGACCAGATGTTTCTTTCATGGTGTCTCATCACGCGCGGTTAGGTTCAAAATTTCTTAGCCTTCAATTAGTGTTAGATAATTTATGAGACTTAGAAGTGACCTAGTATACCATTTGAAAGTTCATCTGTTTTTTCTGCGATCAGAACTAAAAATCATAGACTTGCAAACTTTACAGACTAATAAAAAGATAGAGGTAAACTCCGATTAACAGAAAATATTTTATTCTTAAACTTCGTTCAGACTTCTTATCAATTTCAGTTGTTCAATATTTTCCCTTTTTTTAAATATAACGATGATTTTACGATTCATTTTTCTTATTAGAAAGTAAATCACAATCAAATTAAAACATCCAAACAGCAAAAATACAAATTAACTATAAATTACAAAAAAAAAAAAAAAACAGAAATAAATGTTGCGTCATTTTATTGATACAAAATGTCATCGAATGTTTATTATACTCTTCGACGGTATTTTCCTTTTTTCGGATTACCATAAATTTTGTCCAATTAATCAGTTGCAGATGTTGCGTCGATCGGATGATAGTTGAAGGATTGCGATGGTCGATAGGTCGGGATCGATCGAACCCCGCAGGTGTTCAATCCGAGAGACGGGTGCCTTGGGTAATTTTAATGAAAGGCGATACTCGGCTGGATTTTTGCCTTTACCGATCGAAGGGTGAGCAAGCTAGAAAGTAGTGGCTCGTGCCCGAGCGGCTCACCTGCCCCGCGGTGATCGACCCCGCTGCCGAATTCCCCCCTCGGTAGCAGGGCACGAGCCAGGTGATGACTCACCCCTCGTCATGGGGGCCTCTCCTCTGTGTGCGTGCGTGCGTTGCGTCAGTTCGTGTATAAACGCAGCCACGCGCTCCCTTTGCGCGATTTCACGTGTGACATGCCGACGCGCGTGTATATCGCGCTATGCATACATTCATTTCTATTTTTCAGCTTCACTGCCAATGGCAAATTTCAATTTCAATAAATGTTTAATTTCATTTCATTTAAATAAAATTAGATGTAAATTTGTTTTGGTTAAAAGTAAAAAAACATAACGTTTCTACTACATCAGGATAAATTATATAAATAAACAAAATTGATTTACCAAACAGAATCATTCTTTTTTAAAACCTCCTGCAAGTACATTTTTGCACAAATTAATCAACTAAACAAACAAACATTATTGAAATAAAAATAAATGTTCATAAGTAAATAATCATTGAATGCTAAAGAAATAAAAATTTTTAATCGTCATATTGTTTAAAAATAACAAAAAAGTACGACTGCAATAATTTACTTTTTGGTATCAATATTTTCTTTATTTTGTAATTAAACAAATGTTTATATCACTCTCATTTTGTGTATTTCAAGTATAGTTATAAATTATGAGTAATAATAAGATATTAAAAGAAATCGAACATAATGAATATTGATTTGAACTATTGTCAATCAGATTTGTCGAATTGTCTTACACGTCTAAACATTCTGTTTCTCCCTTACGATTTTGTAATATTAGAACACCCGGTATGTGTACCCCAAATCGTAGATATGCGCCGCATAATGTACACAGTATACTTGTGCACATACGCACGCTCGAACGGACAGCATGAAGCCAAATAGACAGGATATGGTAGCGTGCTAGGATGAGATTTATATACGATACCGGAACCCTACGCTTACACACAAATATTGGGCGCAGACATGCGCGCACTTTAACAGGAGGTAGATTTGGGTGCTTTTTTGCGACCCCCTAAACATTCAAGACGAAACCCAAACGGAGAGCAAAAAACTCGTTTTTATCTTTTTTTTCTTCACAAATTTTAATATTCAAATACAAATAAAATGTCCTTTGAAAAACTTTAACTTGAACGTGATTTTATTTGTAATGAAATAATTAAACAATTTTTCCTGAACTTTAAACGTTGAAGAAATAATTACCACAGTCATGTTCATTGTCAATATTTAATGAGAAACACGTGTTGTGTAAGGGTGTCTTATTCTTATACAAAGGAAAAAAAATCAGAAAAAGACTGCTAACTATAACCGTAGTGGGCAACACTATGATTGTGAAGCGACGAACAACTTCATTCAAATGGGTTGCTCATAATAAATTTAATGCAATTAAATTTGACTTCAGACATTACATTTTTTTTAAATCTTCGATCGGTTAACTTTTCTGAGTTCATATTATAGACTTGGATGACAACTTTATTACACGGAAAGATGTCTAATAGAAAGATCAGATTTGAATATATATCGGTCTGGAATATTTATAAGAGTTGTTTTTTGATTTCTAAAATTGTTTTCATTTTGTTTCCTATTTTTTTGGAGGATTTTTAGATTGAGCAATCTGATTATGATTCGACAATGCAACCTGCTTGTAAGATTTGTGTAGCACCTTATAATCAAGGGATGTTTTACGCAACGACCCTTGACACGATGTCAGAGAATCTAAGAAGAAGAAAGAAGTCGGCCCTCTCTCTTCTTCCTCTGACTTGTCTCATTCTCATTCACCACATAGCTTGTAGGTATATCCTGTAGTGCTTTACGTCCCCTAAGATGCAATTCATAAAAGCACCATTGCTTCTCGACGCCTACTTGCTGCAATGTCGTTCCAAGCCCTGGTCTCTTCAAAGGACTAAGGATAAAAAACATGTGTAAGGTGAATTTCGTAAAGGGCATTAGAAGTTTGGGACAGGTCAAGACTACAGGTGGAAAAAAAAAATAAGAATCCAAAAAATAAAAACAAAACGGAAACCAAAAATTAAATTAGAAAAGGTAAGAACAAATGATAAAATAAAATTAAAAAAAAATCATAAAACAAGACCTAAAATAACTTGCATGCACAAAATCAGACAAGAAACTCGATCAAGAAATTAAGACTTTAACTAAAGCAAAAACAAGACATTGAACAAAAATAAATTGGCTGATATTAAAGAATTGGTTTGTGAAACCAATGGCAGACATTTGACAGACAATTATTTTGCACTGTGAAATTTTTATTTAAAATGTTTCTCCTTGTCCTCAGAATTTCATGAATGAAATTAGTCAATGGGTTTGAATTTGTAAGAATGGAGGTAATTCGAGCTACGTTGAAGAAACCAAACGACGCCGGTGGCATCCTTTGGTGAATGAAATCCGTCCCTTGTCAAACGAGCCCCAAGTTTAACATGGTCAGTTTCGACAAGTCGATTTGCGAACAAACAAATTACCAACACGAAAAAATTATTTTTATAATTTATACAAATACCGTCTTAAATTCAAAAAATTGTATTTAATCAAAACCCTCAAAAAGTTTACGAATTCAAGGCATTACAAGTCCAACTAAAATATTATATGTTGGATTAAAAAAACGTTTGAATTGAGATGCTTAAAAGTTTGTGGATAATTTGTGAAACTGGTAGACGAACGAGCGAGGAACAAAGTAGGACTAAATTGGTTTGGGTCGGTTTCGAAATTATGCCGAGTTAACTAGTAGCGGAGCCCCTGAGAGAGAGCATGTGGCGGATTTTCGCAACGGGATTTTGATGTCGCCACGCGGCATTTGAGCGCGGTCCCTTGGTCGCAGCTCGGAGACCATTGTTTGGACGCGTGTGCATTGCAATTGGGAGTGCAAAAGTGCGGCAGGCGCGTGCTGCTGCGAGGAACGAACACAATGGGCCAAAATCAGGCATTGTGGCACGCATTGTGATTCGAAAAGCTGTGACACCGAGTTCAGACCGTTGCAGCTGCTTTTTCTTTTGACCTCCCCTCGCGATCTTGTTCGTGTATATTTATTAATCGGGCGCACCTAAACGAGTTATGCGAGTCTACATATGGACAAGATAATGCACATGGCAAACATTGTGCTGGAGAATTTTGGAAAGGCTCTCTAACAATGCGCCGATTTTACCCAACCCTTTTGGCAACAAATAGATGTTTTGGTAGCTGAGGAAAGGATCAGCCAGAAGTACTCGGACGGTTTTCGATTTCGCATCAATTCAAATCTCGGTTGTGGGTGTTTAGAACTTTTCATGGATTTGCTACGGTTTTTGCCTGCTGATGGATGGAAAATAAAATGCTCATATTAATGGAAATGTTTCATAGAAGCTTGTTATAATAATTGCGTTCAATTTTTTTTTCATTATGTTCATTTATTCAAGTTTATCAAATCAACCAATAATTGATTTAAAAATTACTTATTTGGTTAAATTAAATGATCTTGCAAATGAAATTTTTACAATTGTTTAAACTCTGATTCTATGAAAAATTGAAAATGCCTTGAATATATAAGACATATATCTTGAAACAAAAGTAGATCGAAAAATGCATTTGTCAAATTTTGAAAAAATGGCGATGATCATTTTTCATCGTTTAAGTTTGTGTCGTTAGTATGTGACACAACTAGTGATTAAGTTAAACTGGTCACATTGAGATTTCAAAGGTACGAAACACATTTCGAGATAAACGAAGAAAAGATCATGACAGTGCGTTTACCTGAAAGAGTTGAAGTAAGATAAATTGATCATCCAGTAGCACATGGACAGCAGATGAAAACATTAAAAAATCTAACATCCAAAAATGTGTGTATTAGTTAAAAAAAGTGAAAATTCATATTTTTTATATAATTATTAGTAGTAAATTAAAGATTTGGATTCTATAACCGGAGTTGCACTCAAAGTCATTTTTTGTTTCAATTCGAAAAAGTATCCAGAAAATTTTTAATTTCCAGATACTTTGAATAACAAAGTTATTTTTAGATCAAAATAAAAAACTTTGCTACTTAATGTATATTAAGAAAAAGGATTTTTAAGTTCGGTTATAGAATCCACATCTTTAATTAATGGGTTTATTTTTTTTTAATTTTAAACCTGTTAATAAAAAAAAAATGGATAGTTGAATATCTTGTTGAGTAATTAAGTCAATTGGCAGGGATCAAAATAAGGGACACATTAGGCTGACACTTTTCGTAATAAAATGTAAATGGCCTAATTATGACGGTCGATTCGGATTCATGCTTTCCTGACTCCGGCATTTCATTATTCCGCATTTCATCCGTCTCGAGTCGTTGATTTCAAAGTCCCCCCGAAAACTGTCCCCTTTGTCTTAATTACCGTGATGGTTTTAATGACGAAAATCGATGGTGTTGCGCACGTGCCCGTGACACGAATAAACACCATAAACAAATGCACTGGGATAATGTCGTTCGCCCGACGATCCGACATCGCGATAGGGATAACGCGATCGCCACTTTTTTTCATATCATGCCGGACGCACATATGCGCGTAAACATATAATATTGAATTCAAATTATTTGCAGATAAGAAGTGAGCTTGCCCTTCATGTAATTATCTCTCTTGAATCCACTGAAATGTGATTATTATAATTGTCCAGAAATTTCTATCTAATGTAAACAAGGGTTCGGATTTTTTTTTCATCTTTTCAAAACGAAAAAATTGCAACAAAATGTACACAATGATTTTTGCAATTAATTATTGTCCTTGGAATATTGATAGTTTCGTTATTTTAAAATTAATTATAATTAAAATTGTATATTACAAATCATGAATTAGAAAAATTGAAATGAAAAAAATTCGAACAAATATAATCAAAACAGTTTGTTCAAATTCTTTTCGAGATTATCATGAGAATTCGATGGTAAAAAAAGAAACATTGGCAAGTGCAGTACACCCTCGTTATTTGTGTTTGAAATCTTGGGCTGGAGAGTGAAGCATAAAGCATGTGCAGTGCGCCTTTGAGGTGAAACCTTCTTGCAAGGTGGCGAGACCGGTGGCAGTCGTAAAATGTACATGAATGGTTTTAGAGGCCAAGATCAAGGCGAGAGAACCTGCTGGCAAACTGCCGTCTTCACATGTGTGTCTACGTAAGGTCTGTGACGTACACTTATGACGTCACATGTCTCAAATTTAAAAGAACCCCATTAAAGAACTTCATGTTGCAATGTTTCGCATTGTAATTCAAATATGTTTTGATCAACAAACAATTACTTTACTTACTTTCTTTATAATAAAACAATTCAAATTTAACAATTCAATTCAAAAGTGCTCAAACAAAAAAATAGACAAATAAAAAAATGAAAGAATTAAAAGTAAAATTTATTTATCAATTCAATAAAAACTTTATTTTAAAAAATTGAAAATAAAACTAAACTAAAAGTATTTGGGTGCAAATCAGGGCAAAAGGTGGACACATTTCGTAAGCGTGCATTTTCCACCTTGGGGGTATATTTATATATTTGGGTGCAAGTACACGTATACGTATGTACGTATTTCAGTGCGCCCTGAGTTTCCTTCCATTGCGCTTTGCATTGTCAGTAGGGTGCAGCTGCTGGTGCACGACCCCCATGCGTGCCTTCATAAAGTAAAGAGTGGCTAAAGAGAGCGCAAAGGGGAAGACGGAGAGAAAGCGAGGGGACAGCCGCGTCACACCACCTGGCCCATCTGCGTGCGTGTACTCCACGAACCGACGTGTAATTGCTCCTACGCGTCAAACCATGCACACACCAGGCTTCGGTTTTGTATTTTACATTTGCGCACTGCCCTTTTTATCGCTTTGCTGTTTTGATAACAATTTTCAAAAAATTAAACAGGTAAAATTTTTTGCATATTTAAAATAATATTTTAAAATGAATGAAAATAACAAAAAAAGGAACGAACAAAAAACATAATTAAAAAAAAATTGATTGACTAAAATTATGGAAAAATTGAAAAATAGTTTAAGAAAACAATCATTAGGCAGAATTTCTAAGATGGTGTTGGAATGTTATCTTGGTTTCATTAGACCCTGATGGTCTGTGTTATAATTTCGATATTTTATAGCCGGAGGGTAGATAAAAGTTATTTTGACCATCGAGATTACATTTATCATTCCACGGGGGAAACTTCGATCAACATATGTCTGATTAATTTATTTGTTTTGTTTTATTGTCCATTAGTTGGATATTCTGTTTCATTTTGAACAGATTTTACATTTTTTTTTATTCAAAAATAATGAACTATTGATTTATCACGTCTTGTTCTGTTTTTCATAAAAAAAACTGTTTAGCAGATATTTTGCCTCTTCTTCAAAATATTGAAATCGAATAAAAATTTCAAGAATGAGATCAAACGTATGGGGGTATATACTTATAAAAATACCCACTGAACTGATATTTATAAAAGTAAAAGCCCGTCATCGCATAGATATTACGGTCTTAAAAATACCTCGCATTCAGTGTGCAAAAATGATAAACCTGATCCTCTAACAATCGCGTAATCTCCTCTCCGTAGTTTCCTTTGTCGTAGGGCACACTTCTTTCCGACTTCTGTGTGTGCGAGGAATTCATTTCTCATAATCTCGGAAACCGGCAAGATTTTTTTGTACGTGAGAAGGAATCCATTGCGGATATATATTCGAGTTCTCGACAAAAGACTTTGTCATTACCTTTTTGGAACCGATTTTGTTGAAAATCGCGACCAAATCAGATCAGAGAGCGGTGATTAATCAAATCGAAAAATCACGTCCCACCTGCGAATATTCGGCCGCACTCGAAAATTCGATCTGCATCAGCAATTAAATTACGGATACAATTTCGAGGCTTTTCAAAAGATTAATCCAAACATCGGTTTGCGTCGTTAGCACGCGGTCATTTTTTTCAGTATGAGATTGTATCCTTAAGTTGAATTATGCCTCGTACCATTGAGTTCTCTCGTTCGAGTAGTGTTCCATTGTTGGGCACGTGCCCGCATCATCGAAAAATACACGCACAGATGCATATAATCTTTTTTCCCTGCGGTCTAACACCGGGAGATATGCCTTATTACTTATATCATATTTGCTCGACCAGCTTTCGGATATCCAGAATAAATACCAATTTTAACGCTGTGCACAGATTAGTCTTGAAAAAAAAATGGTCAATTTGATTTCCATAAAGTTGATCATATAAGGGTGAAATCAATAGACCACAAAGATTTGAGGCCAATAAACCAAAGTGAATTATCTTTTCTTTCTTTAATTAGTTTATTCAATTTGCAACATTTATTGTTGAAATTATTAAAATTTTGAATGTAATATTTATTGTTTTAAAATACATCATAATTGTTGTTTAAAAATTTTATGAATTCAATTTGAATACATTTTTTATTATTTATTTAAATATTTAATTGTTAATACCAAAGTGATATTGAGAAGAAAAGTCAAAGTTTTTAGATAAAAATATTGAGATTGTATAAAAGCGGCATTGTTGTGATGAATGTCAGATTTGGGTTTAGCCGCGCGCGTCTTGTTCAATCAATACGCTAGTTGGACGATAATAGTGAATGAGGAAGCGAATAACGTCAAGTTCTCGGGCTTGACAATGGGAGCGATCTGACGGCGGTCGGGAGCCAAGGTATGCTCGACATGTGGCCGCACTGGAGTCGCGTAAAATTCGATCGCTCTTACCAAGAGAGGACTTAGCGTTCCGCGGCATGCCGTTTGTACACGAGGGATATGATGGTGGACAGATGTGTAAGTGGATACCCCCTATAGCGCGACACCCCCATCCATATGCGAACCCATACAGTAGACGAAAGATCATCCGAGCAAACCGAAAGTCTGCGCTAAATCATTACCCATTCACCTAAGGATCAAAAAGGAGAGGCAATTTTGCAGATGATCAAACATATTTTTTCTCCGCGTAATCTTGCCTATGAAAATTCAAACCACAATTTTGCAAGCAGTTTTTGCACAACTGACAAAATTAAAAGTTTGACAAATTAAATCAAATTTCTAAATAACGATTGGTTTTTGAAAATTATGTTCTGCGCATTGTAATTATCATAAGAAACTATTTTTGTTTAAATGTTGAAAATTTTAATTTGATAAAACGCTAGAAAAAAAAAAAATTATCAAAACTGTAGATAAACTTTATCGGTAATGGAAATCAAAAGTTCCTTTCAAATTTAGATTAAGAAAGAAAACTGTGTATACCTGCATCGCAATAAATCTTAGTAACGGAATGATCGCTTTTGTATTACACGCATTGCCCAATTACGTAACTTTTTGGCGTGACAATATTCCAGCAGTATGAAATCGAAAAGTACATTGTTGAGAGATAAATATCACAAGTTGGAGATCCACACAAAGGAATCTTGAATCATGGGGGTTATTTTAAATGCCTGTGTCGATATGTAATAACGAAATACAATTCAATTCGAATGTATACAGAGTTGTTACGCTTGCCATTGTAAACTGTCCCGGAGTGCCCATATTAGTTCGATTCTTTCATGACCTTCTATCCAGAATACGGGTCTAATGTGAGATGTTTTAATGGTGCTTAAACTCATAAAGTACTAAAGTACTAAACAGTGCGATCTGGGCAATTGATACGTTCGTATAAAAGTTTTTTAAATGCAAAGTATGTTTTAATTTTAACTGTAAAATTTTTGTCTGACAGAAAATGTTGAAGAAAAGATTTAAAATTGACAAAGAAAAGAAAATGCAAACTGCAAAAAAGCCAAACATTATTTCTGATTGAGAATGTCTTATTTATTTGCATGACCGATTGGACAAAAATGAGTATCAAGTCTGCCTCATTCCTTCCTTGCAATTCATATTTTAGGAAAATATTCAGGGCAATTAGTTGATTAACATTAATGGAACGAGCGCAGCTCGATTGTAATCGAAATTCTTTTGGAGGTAAGATGAACTCGTTGAGGATCCCATCAATTTTGCAGCAAAAGTTAAAGAAAATTAGCGAAGAATGAAGTCTCGGGAAATTTGCAATTTCATTTTAAATTTGAGAGGAGGAAGGAAGACGGGAGAGGGCGAGAGATTGTGATGAAAGTATCATCATGTGAAAAAAAAATGTCTCGTGATAGTGTTACATCCGATCTGTATCGGTGACAAATATCGATCACGAGGCTGGAGTTTACGTGCCGTAATAACACCATCAGCGAGGATAGACGGAAGCGCAGGAAGGAAGTGTCGCGGTCGCTCTTCCGGGCAGCTGCATCGTGTTGCACATACACCAATATGTATCGACACACGACCGTAAAGTAATCCACTATAGGATGTCGCACAAGTGCCATTACCGACTCAACCGTGCAGGCTTCATTTAATGCTTTGCTCCTCATAATTAATAATTAACGTGCCAACCACAACACTTTGTAATCATATTCCATCAACATATTATCTCTGTAACTTCATATCAAGTTGTACAAGTTTTAATAACGCGTTAAATCGCCTCACTGAAGTGTATTTAAAGTTTTATTTGAAGAAGAAAAAGAAACTTAAAAATTCAAATAGGAGATCCAACATTGCACAAAACGTGGGAAAATTATATATGTCAAACGTACAATCATCGTTGTAAATGGCATAATTTTAATGAAGCGGAAAAAAAAATAATTCCCAAAGATTGAAAAATTTATCGTAATTTTAATTTGATGTTTGGTATATATATTTTAACTCCGCGGGGTTGATTTTGAGCAAATAAAAGAATAATTCCACGGTTATTATGCAACTTTGAATGACCATTTGATTCTACAAAGTTTCCCACCTATAGTAGTGGGATGATTTTCATCTAGTCGATTTTAACCCTTGAGTAAAAATCAATAAAAAATAATAGCACGGGAAAGAGAGGACGTGCGAATAAGATATCGCAGACGAATGAGTCACTTAAAGGTGCGTGTTCCCATGGCTACAGTTATAATAAACCTAACTCATTAAACTTACAATGTCATATGTTCACTTGTGGGATTGAGTCGAATAGGAAATAAAATGTACCTTTACATACACATTCATATTAATTAATATAATGAATCCATGCAGTTTGTTCTTCGACCATGAAAACTTTACAAAATTTGTAAAATGTTGCATTATTATGCAAAATTGAAATAGTAACAGATAAAACTCAAAATTAGAAAGGGGTGAATTATTCTTGCAAATTAATTTAACAAAATTGTTTTTCTATCAACGTTTTGATTGACATTAAATAAAAAGGGGGAAAAAGCGATGCCCCGTTATTTGAATAATTTGCGTACGTCCTCAAAAGGCTTCTTATATAAGTTTCGAGTTACAACTCATCTTGAATTTTTGAAAGTCGTAAGTCTAAAACTTAAGCGCAAGGTGTTTCCAGATTAACATAGCATTACTTTCTTGGAAAATACAAAAGTGAAAGAAGTAGTATAAGGTAAACACAAAGGTAACGGTACTTTGAGGGACAAATTTATTCGTTAAATTATATTCTAACAACTGGAAGGGAGATAAGTTCTCGGATTGTCTCATTGAAACTGTGCCGAAGACCTGCACAAATTTCACCTGTGTATCGCAACGCGTGACCGATTCGGTTAATATGCACGGTATAACACTGCGCCATATGCGTGATGGATGCTCTATAATTTCAGTTCGTGGGGGAGCCCAGGCTCAATTCTAACTACCGGCTTTCTAAATCCTAGATACCAATCACGCAAATTACGATCCTGAAAACTAAGTGCGTACGAAGCAAATGTGTATAAGGGTTTTTTTGTCTGCATTTTTGCCCTTCAAATATTCGTTATAAGAATAATAAATTCGCAATCCCATAAAATGGTTGATTTAATGTCAAAAATTGTAAAACAATTTGCTTTATTAATGAAATATTAATAAATTATACGAAAAATGAAATTAAAAAAAAAGTAAAAGTACAATTAAAACAAATATAAAATTCAAAAGTATTGATTATTTATTTTATTTATATTGTCGGTGATAAAATATCATATCTGATTGATTAACAATTTTTTCTTCCGATATTTAGAGACACTTCCGATTTGCTTCTGCAAAAAGAATTCGATACGTTTTGCACATGGCGCCTTATTGTTAAATATCAGGTACACACAAGCTGTATAGTGTTTCCGAAGATAAGAGGCTTCTGACGGCGCATTACTTTTTTTTCAGGCCATGCGTCTTACGAATTCGAGTATTAATGTGTCAATGACGATGGTAGCAAAATGTATGACACCTAAGCGTAGGCACGTGTCACATATGATACTTTAGAAAATGAGATAAGGAAATCAATAAACTGTTATTTTCAAAAAAAAAAAAAAAAAAAAAAAAAAAAAATTAAAAAAAGGGCACATTATACACATTACATTTTGTAATGTGCACATACAAATTCTAAAAATATTATTTTAATATAAATATGTTTGAACACTCACGGAAAAAAACTTTAGAGGCGAAATTGTTTTTGTCTTGAAACTTATTTTTTAAGGTAGATAAAAAAATAATTGAAACAGGAGATTAAATTAAAATTCACCTCAAGATTTAATTATCTCTTATTTTTATTTTGTAGCAAAAAGAATCATAATTCCATACTTTAACGTTCTGATTCAAAATTTTAACGGATGAAATTTTTACTGCCTTGATATAATTGTCTTGAAAATTGTTCAAAACGTTCAACATCTTGCCAATACATTTTATTCTTGACTCAAATAGATTTTCTGTAAATGAATGATAAATTGTTGCAAAATGTTTACGCATTTTGTTCATGAAATTATTTACTTGATTTGTTAATTTATTTTAATGCTATGTTATATGTGTTCACATGATACGCATGCGGCGTGCACATGAACAGCTCTTTATTCTTCATTTTTTTTTCGTTATTTCTAAGATCAAATAACTTTATTATCGAATTTATATTTGGTCTAAGCATGGAGTTAGGTTGCGCTCGCTATACAATGAGCGCGCCGGCTCTGTCGCCACATGGTGTTGCGTTGCACCGTTTCTCGAGTGGTTTTTCCTCGAGTTTATGCATTTGTTTTTTATCGATTTGTTTTAATGAATAGATTTAGGAACAATGTATTTCCTAGAACTTTGATTCCCAATTTGGTGCTGAATTGGCTGAGATTTTTGTGTCGTCGTCATCGGCAGTTCAGTTCCAACTTGTTCGCGTTGACTAGCAACGACGTGTTCATCGATTGATTCTGCGATCAAGTGATGATCCATTTTGTATTCGAGTCACAAAAGTTAAAGTTTATTTTAAGTTTTTAAATTGAGATTCATTTTTTAATAAACATTTTTCAAAGTATTGACTCGCCAAAACAGAAAAGAAATGTTTTTGGAAAATTTAAAAAAAATTGAAAAAATATATACAAAATTAAGAATTGTTTTCTGTCTTATTTTCAGATTGTATGTGAAAGATTATAGTTGAGATCTCGTACATTATGTATTGAGAATATATATACGTTAGAACTTAATTGCGATCTTCATGACACCCTTCCGGATGCTTTTGATGCTACGGCATCTCCATACACCTGTCATTCAACTGTCGCCTATTAAACAGTACGCTGCGCGTCATTAAAACGCAACTTAAATTTGTCCCCGGACCCCTCAGTGCTAAAAAAAATAGTGTAATTATGTTAAGCCATACAAAAACTTGTCATATCCCAAAGTATAATAGAACCTCTAAAACACGTGTCTTTGGGATCAGATATCAGCTATTTAAAAAAAATTTTCACGATTGAACTGAAACCATCAAGAACTAATTAAAATAAAAATTTCGAAAAGCAAAATAATCAATTACAAAATTGTATTACAAATTGTTAAATCAACAATAATCATTGCTCTCAATTATTGTCTATCAACTGAGTTATCGAAATTCTGATACTGCAGTTATCGTAATGTTTTTATCAAATTTATAAAAAGTGCCGATAAATTCCCCCTGTAAGCAGAACTGATAAAATTTTTCATTCGCCGTTTATAACCGATGGTCTTAACAATTTATCGCATTGATATATCCTTGCTTATGAATTATTTTACCGGACGATTAACTAAAATATCGGTCGTTAGAAATAGGTATAATTTCATATCTACGGAAAATGCAGCGAATGGTGGATACCCAAAGTTTTTTGCTCGCCCTTAATAATTGACCGAAACCCACGTTAAGTGGCCTGTTTAGTTAGCATATTTCGAGTCTGTAATTTTGTTTTTCTATGCAAAATTTATTGTCGTGTAATAACAACGCAGATGCGAGCGCAAAACTGCAAAGAGAACTTCGGTGCGTGCAAGAGTGACGGCATTCTCACGGTTCGGGGCAGTTTTGTATACCCCGACTAAATGATAGTTTCATGATCACCTCCCGCAACGACACGCGCGAGATTACTCCATGCACGCATTTATTTTGTATCACTTTGTTCATGGTTCTGTGTGTGCCAAGCGCTTTATTTCATGACGACATATGGTGTGTCGATATTTATAGGACACGACAGTTTGAACGCACCGAAGCTTAATTTTTTTTTCTTTTTTATTCGCAACACCCCGCTCTATTAAACACGTAACAATAACTTTTTTTTTGTCAATGCAAGATTGAACAATCCAGCTGAATGTCGATTTTTGTACTTTTTTGATTAAGTTAAAACTATAAATTGTTAACAAATTTTGACAAAAAAATATACAAATTTAAAGAGTGACTTTCGACGTGTTCTATGATTGGTAAAAAAGTATGTTCGTTTTAACATGGA